>WYDF02064879.1:0-11638 GCA_009867245.2 Adranes taylori
TACCCGAGATATTTGAGGATATAAAATTTAAATAACAATTTTAAAACCCTGTTATTGTATTATCGATATTGTAGTTTTTTGTAATTTGTAATTTGGATAATTTATCTATCCCTTTGAGACGTGTTAGCTTTGTTAAGTCAATCATATATGATGTAACTAAATGGTTAAATGTTACTTTAAGGGATAATTTAAATATTAAGAATGATAGAGCAATTAAAAAATATTGAATTTTATCACGCTCTGCAATATTTTATCACCCTAGATAAATATTTTATTTTTTGTTTAGATGTAAATAACCTGTTTTCTTCTATGTTAAATTCGTAACTCGTCTCTCCGGGTACTCGTCCAGCTTCGGACTCGTAGCATGCGAAGGTCCTCCTCTACGTCATCCAACCATATAAGTTTAGGCCAGTCCACGGATCTTCTTCCTACAGTTCTTGAGTTAAAAACTTTTTTGACACCCGCTGATCTCACATTGGTCAAGCTAACGTAGTCTGCTTGCGTTGATTTCTGAAATTCTAGATGGAGTATTATGGAGGTTTTTATTGATTCATTTATTGATTCACGTTCATTATTGATTCTTATTCGCCACTCGTTGTTCTCTTGTACTGTAGCAAAAATCTTGCGAAGGACTTACCTCTTCTAGGCGCATAGTAAGTTCTCTTCTTTTTTCCTGACAGGTTTCTGAGACATACAAGACCACTAGCTTGATAATGGTTTAATGCACTAAATGTATTTTTTTTAGAGATATGGGAAGGCTTATGTACCTCCTAGAAGCTAAAGAAGCTCCGAATTCCAGCCGCTACTCTTGCTTTCATTTAGTCGAGTAATTCGTTGTCGTGTGTTACGATACCTCCTAAATATTTGAATGCATCGACCCTTTGATAAATATTAAATTTGTCAGTATTCCGCCATTTAATTGAGTTCCTAGTGTTTACATATATTTTGTCTTCCACTTGTTGATGCGTATACCCATTTTCTTAGCTTCGTTCTCGATGGTTTGTACGTTCTCATTTACGTGTCAGTTGTGTGTTGCTAACATAGCAATGTCTTCAGCGAAAGCGGCAGTCTGGGGTGTTCTATTAAACATTGTGCCTCCCGGGTTTGTATGTAACTTCCTCGTGACAGATTGCAAGACGATGTTGAGCAGGGCACCTGACTATGTGTCCCCTTGTTTGAGACAATTTTAGATATCAAATTGCTTGGAAAGTCTCCTATGTTCTTTGACCCTACACTTCGTATGGAGCACCGTTATTCGTACGAGCTTTCTCAGGGTCCGTATATACCAAGTTCCTGTATCGCGTACTAGATCTGCTGGCGGGACACGCTTTCGTAGGCGGCTTTAAAATCGACATACATCTGGTTACGTTGTATTCATAACACTTCTCCAGAATCTGCCTTAGAGTAAACATCTGATCTGTAGTCGAACCTGCCGACCGAAGTTTCTGTGAAAGCCTTTAATCTCCTGTTGAGGCCTTTAGCGAATATCTTGTACCCTACAGTGGGTAGCGATATGCCTCTATACTTTTTGCAATCGCTTTTTTATGTAAATGTAGAATAACTGACATATTCCATTTCACTGGTATTTTCTCTCTTGGGCAAATGTTTCTAACAAGGTTGTGCATTTCATTGGCGAGTTTAGCTCCTCTATACTTGAACTTCTGTCAGGACTTCTGTCAGGATTCGGCCTTTTCCTGCGGCGCGATGATTACTCATTTTCTTTATGGCCTCTTCTACCTCGTTCCGAGTAGGTTATGAACCGTTCCCGTGTATGGATCCTCCAACTCGAAAGGTTGAGTGTCTTAGATGCTCGTATTAGCATTCAGCAGCTCAATAATGTACCTTCTTCATTTTTTTTCAAAACGCC
Organism: Adranes taylori; assembly: GCA_009867245.2. Classification (NCBI taxonomy): domain Eukaryota; kingdom Metazoa; phylum Arthropoda; class Insecta; order Coleoptera; family Staphylinidae; genus Adranes; species Adranes taylori. The sequence continues at coordinate 1,868 of WYDF02064879.1, forward strand.
ATCAGGAGCCCCAATTAGGTTAGCTCCAATATCAAGGCATATAGTTGTGTGTGGTTGCCATCTTTTTTCACTTCGTTAAGTCATTTATAACAAAATGGTATATAAACAAAATGAAGGTCTAGTTTGTCTTCTCTCCTAGCTGAAATTTATATGAAATATTTAGAGGACCTGATTTTTGGATCTACTCAGGAGTTTGCTAATTGTACCCGTCTGTATTGAAGGTATGTGGATGATGTTCTTTTGATAGTTGATGGTATTCTGAAATTGTTATTCATATCAAAAATTATTTTAACTCATTTAAATCCAATATTAAAAAAGAATTTGCCATTAATAAAAATTGTTTTTTACCACCAGGTCTTCCAACAAGTGTGCCACCAGGGCTTTTATTATATTCGGAAAAACACAGTTTTTATAGTTTTGTATAACACAGTAACACAGCTATAATTCTTATAACTACGAAGTAATTATTAATTGTATTTCAAAACCTTATATTATGTTACTCTCTATATGGTTTCATTGTATGAAACCTTTTAAAACATTCACCTGGGTGTCAGTCAGGTTTTCTTGGCCCAAGTTTCACCGAAGTACGCAGTTTTCCGTCTTTGACCTTCAATTTTTCTGTTGCTACATATTGCACAATCTTTCGTTGTGCTCGTTTCGTTTTCAGCACAAAGTGGGGTTTACCATTTAGCCTGTCTCCAGTGTCTTTGTGTTGATGGCATTCCCTTCTTACGTGAATTGATATTTCGAACTTACCTAACAAGCTGCTCGATTAATGCCTTTCGGAATGTTTTGTGAGTTGTTGAAACCACCTTCAAGTCTCTTGATTATATAGCATGAAGCTGTTTACTGTGGCGACTTCAAAGTAACCAAAAGAACATTTTCCTTCCCCAGCTTACCGTAGAAAAGCGTCCGTAGAAAAGCGTACCTTCCGCAATAGTGGTCTGCTCTGTCCACAGCACTCATATATTTGGTTTCGTTTTCAGGACAAAGTGGGGTATTCCAAAATAATAACTGGCTTTAAAATTGTTCCTATATTGCCTCTGGTAACTCTAGATTTATTTTCTTCTGTAACCGCATTATACGCAGTTGAACACAGATATAATTCTTTTATCTTTCCAATGCAGGGCTATGACTTAATTATTCTTTTTATATGCAATAACATCATGCGCTTTCATTTTATTGGTCGTCTTCATTTCCCGTTGCAAGTCATTGCGGTTGATTATAACAGTGCCAGTTGAATGAATTTAAAAACCGCAGTACTTCTTAGCAAAATAGAGGACCTGTATAAAATCGGTCTGTAGATACATGATAACACTGAAAGTAACATATCGCACAAATGATGGACAATTCTCCTGGTAAATGGAAGGTCAATGCGCACTGAACTCTCTTTAGTACTTTTGCCGAAGTGAGGAGCGAATGCTTCTACGTAATCTGTTTCGCAATCACATAAGCAATAAATTCAAAGTCCGCATTTGGTCGGCTGTGGATTGTAGCATTTCCACAGTTCTTATGCCCTTGAATCCAACGGTGCTTCCATCTACTGGTATATACACTCCAAGAACAAAAATTTCACTGGGTTCTTGTTTATATAGTCTGCCGTATTTTTTAATTTACTTCCTCTAGGGAAACAATTTTAGAGTGCAAAATATTCATTACAGGTTTTGTAATTTAGTAAATACGCAGAAATGTCACGTCATGTCGGAATCTATCCGATATTAGACCAAAAGCGGTAAAATATTTTGTTGGATATATTCCGACACAGAATATTCTTATGATTCTAACAATCCACAATCTCATAAATTAGTTGCTTTTCATTCTCTTATTCACAGAGCTATGGAAACTTCTATGTCTTTGAAAAAGTTTTAGTCAAAGTTAAGCGATTAGAAGTTTGGCTTTAAATAATGGTTAGGACGATAGAAGCATGAAAAAAATCTTTACAAATAAACAAAAATAGTTTTCAATTTGTCTGTTTAACCCGATTTTATCAGGTCATGCAAAATATTATTCTATTACCTATATTAATAAATTGAGCCATTTCATACCATATCTTCTTAAAGGTTTGGTGTTAATATTGATTTCAAAAATATAGGTATGACGAACAGAAGGTGCGAAGTAAGGTTTAAGGAACATCTGAATGCGATCAGTTTGAACCGACCTCATAAGTCAAATTTTGCTGAACAAATTTTAAGTTCAAATCATGACTTTTCTTTAAAGAATGATTTTAATAGTTTACAATTTTGGCAAAATAAGAATTTAACGCTGTTTGTTGAACAAGTTTATATAGTTAATACTTTAAACTTGGGTACACTTTTCAATGAACAAACGGATTTTAAAAATTTTGGATTTATTAAAAAAATTCTTGGAATTAAATCATGACTGATTGCCAAATTGTAACGACAAAAATGATTGGCGTATTTAGTTTTTGGGATTGTACGGTAGAGATTTTAAATGTTATAAATAATCAAAAGCAAAAATGTCTAAAAGATAGGAATTTATTAAAATCAATAAATTACATAAAATAATGTAACAATCTACCATTATAAGTTCATTAACTATACAAGTTAAACAAATTAATTCCAGAATAAAATATAATAATATTCAGTATATCTGGAAAAAATAAGCACGCAAAATGAGTAAGGCTACAGGTGTTACTTTGTAGATGAAATTAGCCGCGAAATAAGAAATTAGAAACAAGTACAACAGAAAATAGTTACTTTGCGCGATCTCAAACGAACTCAACGTAGACTCGCGAACATTGAGGATAGAAAATATAAAAGTGAAAACTCTGTGGGAAAGGGATCCAGTTCGTACTAGATGTTTAGTCAGATTTCTACCGGCATCTAAAACTAGTTTTGTGAGTATTCGCGTTTCTCATCTTACCGTTTGAAATGTCTTCAGTACAAATGTGAGTAGCGATTTTGTTTTATAAATTAAAATGATTTGAGATATTCAAACATCTTTAAGTAATGATTTTATTCTGAGTAGATAATTACAAACAGCATATTAAATTTTCATCTAATATAAAGCTAACTAATTACGATGCTTATTTAAATATTGCAAGCAAATTATTAATCACTAATTATTAATCTCAAATTATTAATCACTAGTTAATAGGATTTGGTGTTTATTTTATTTATTAGAATGATGTTGGAATTTATCAAAAGCACATTATTTTCTTATTAATAGATTAATTTAAAATCTTCATGTATTTTATTAAAAGTATATTTTATTACTTTATAGTCCGTACTCAACCTATTAAAATATGACTTAATTAAACTAAATACCAAAACCAATTCAAGGTATGAATAGAATGCTTTCCTTTTGTTACTTTAGTATTCTGTTATTTAATGGACCGTAATAGTTTTATTTACACCCGACTATTTAAATTAAATCAACTTACGAATAAATCTTAACCACTACTTGTTTTATTATTTAGCGAAATTCATGGGTTCTCAATAATTGTAGTTACATGCAAAAGAAATTATTTTGTTCTTAATATAGTGTTTTAAAGTCAATCGTGTTTTATTATGATTATATTTTATATATTCGTGGACCATACTTCCATTATTAAGCTGGAGTCGTGGTTTTAATGAACCAAGGTTTCATAAATTATTGTTTACTTTTATTAGTTTATGAATTTATTAAATAATCTTTTATTAGTACTACGCCCTTAAAATTTATATAAATAAAAAAAAAATTCAAAGTGAATAAATCTGCTTTTGTAATAAATTTTAAAAAATATAATAACATGAAACATGGCTAGTATTTAAGCTATTACATCTGGAAGTTTATCATAGTACTGGAGGTATTATATTATATTCATGTATATTATATGATAATATTTCATTAAATACTCTTGGCAAAATTATAAAATGTGACTTCGGAGAACGTGCTTTGCATTTAAACTGTAAAATCTACAAGATCTCAAAGGTGAATTCCAAGAGGATGCAATAAAAATTTTCTGGATGAGTATGCATGCTCCACTTTTAATTGTCCCCATTTAATAAATACCTTTTTTAACAAGTTAAAGTTATATATCAAAATGTATATTAAATTCTCATGAAAAGAATAAGTCCCTACTCCTCCTCCTTTATGAAACAGATAAATAAGTTTAATTTGAAGAGAAAGGTAGGAAATAAACTTCACCGTTTTTTTGCATTTTTTTCTTGTTATTGTACCTGAGGTATGTCTTTCATAATTTCTAAGTATACTATGGCACCACAATAGGCTGTTTCTATGTTGCTTATTACAAAAGTCCGAATCCTAAAAAGTTTTAGGGTGAATGTAGAGGACAAGTTTCTGTATCGATTGTCGATATACTTTGTTGAAATATACTAATATTTTTAATTTCTGGTTCTTTTATGAGATTTAGGTGATGATTTATTAGGACATAAACTTTGTGATATTTTTAGGAACTGTTTTACCTCACACACATAGGGCATTTAGAAAATTTTTCAAGGTTATTAAATCAAACATAAATAAATTGCCTATCGATTTAATGAGTTATCATGTAAACGTAAATTATTGGTGTTCCTGCTATTTTTATATTTTATAAAAATAATGATTTACGAAAATCATTATAAATATTTTTTTCATGGCAAATAAATTTCACAACTATAATAATTTGCCCATAATAATTATAAATATTTTTAATAATTGATATCGGACTCTCATTAATTAAATTAATTAATAATCGCAATAAGCAATTCCTTAATAAACTTAATAAATCGTAAATTAAATGAAATCATCTAATAATATATATCTAAATTGACTAATCTAATTCATGAAAGAAATTTAAATGTATAATAAAATGTAATCTAATATATATTAGTCAATCAATTTATCATATCAAATTAATTAAATTAAGAAGAAATTATATATATATATATATATATATATATATATATATAATCCAATATGTAATCGTAATACGTTAAAATAAAAATATAAATGCTAGGAGAAATAGTCAAGGCCAACAGCTTCTACAAAACTACATACATCAATACAAATAAAAACATCAGACCAGTTACTCGCCAATAAGAAGCGAGTGGCATATGATCACGTCAAAGCTTTGTACTTACCGAAACGACAAACGGCTTGTTTGATCTATGCACAAGTGCATTGCCGTAAATTATCCGGCTATAAATTATCGTAAATAACTCGCTGTATCAAGTGGTCTTAAAAGCTGATACTAATGATGATACTAATCTAGTGAATAAAGATGTTACTAAACTTTCCATGTTGATATCAATTTAAAATGGAGTACCTATATAGGTGAACCGTGCACGAACATTTCTAAGAACCGTTATGAATTAGAAGTTGCGGGTCTGTATAGTAGTAGATATATTTTTTTTTAAATAATGTTTTATAGCAATTTCTCCTTTATGAGATATGGTATGGTTTTTGGGGTGGTGCCCTGTATATCAGTTATTGAGAGGTTTTCCCAAAATGGCCATAAGAATCATATATAATATCAAATTTATCAGTTTAAACAATGGTCGTTATTGAATACAGCTTGCACTCACTCATACTCAACCAGAGAAAGAGACCCGCTCTTATTTCACAACATAAGCTGACTTAGTTTGTACAAAGTATCTTTTACGCAGGTTCTAAATCTTTCAATTATTTGCCTACATGTATTTTAGATGCCGCCACTTTGTATTCTTTTATAAGAAAGTTAAAGAATGACTAGTTGAATATACAACGTACAATATCATGGATCTTTTTATTATTGTAGAAAAAGAATGTTGTTGAGTAGGTAGCTATTATATTATATTCGGATACTTTATTTTTGTTTTATATTTGTGTTGACGTAAGTAACTGGTTAGCTGATATGTTATGTAATATTCTGAGAACTTCTTACTTTAATAAAAAAAAATTATTATATCGGAACAAAAGTTCAAAATATAAGTGTTATTCAGGTTTGAATCTTATGGTTATATTGTATACTTACAAAGAGATATAAGTAATCTATAAAGTAATTTCTTAACTTAAAGGTACAGAACAATTTCATTTAACGAGTAAGAATATATTGATTTGAAATTACGAATACTTACACAGTGTGAATGTTTTTAAATCTCCTATAAGCATTAACACTCGCATGGTTGTTTAATTCACTGCATTGTATAAGAATTTAATTTAGAATTCGTTCAATTTGTATTGATTTTTATATTAGCGTCCTTATATTGGTGCAAAAACGTAGAACTGAAAGAAAGATATCATTATCGATTTCTTATACTATTTTTCTTTCTACAGTATGTAAATATTGACACTGCTCTCTTGTTTAAATTACCCAAACCCTTTCTAGTAAAATTCGGAAAACCATGCTGATCTTTTGATAAAATTGCTTCGTAAGCAATATTCTAATCTCGCTCGAAAAACGAGGCGATTACGCAATACTTAAGACGCTTTTTAATGTCGAGCTATTTATTGACGTCATATAGGGTGTTTTATTTTATTATATTTTGATTACGTTAAACAGGTTAACAACTATTATAAATAATGTAACCAAATAATTAGAATAAAATAATTATTCTTCACTGTGCGTTTTACGCAAATTTCCGTTTAGAATGGCATATAGATCAAAAATTAATTTTCTACTTGGTTAAGCTTATATAATTTTGTAGACTTTTAAATGCTGGTTGACTTCTTAGAACTAAAAATGAAGCTTGGAAAAATGTACACGTACAATGTTGTATACTAAAATTTCATCGCGAAATTATATTTACTTCAGTAAGTTTATAACAAACACGCACATGTATTAAATTTGTATTTCTTTATGGTTGTGTTTAATCCTACCCTGCCCGATTTTTAGATTTTATTTGAAAAATAATTTTCTCATAATTAGCTATAACAAATCACAGAAAAAATTATTAAAAAATCTTTTGTTTTTTTTTTGTATTTATTTTGAAAAAACTAAATGTATCAATTCAGATACAATGCTTTAAGCAATAAAATTATTATACAAGATTTATAATTAATGGAACATCATAAAACAATGTTATGTTTATTTAAGCATAAATGATTTGTTACATTTGATCCGTGAAAAAGAATGCATTTTGGCATTTTACATCTTTGACGTTTTTCGACATGAACCGATGAATGCGCAATTTCATCGGTTTTAATATCATATGTACTGATGTTGTAGCCGATCGGTGCTTCTTTTCGGCTACAATATCATATGTTAATTAAACTGAACGACACATTTTTGTTTGCGGCCATACCTTTAACACTTGTAGTTGGTAATTTACCTGCAGACGAATATAATAATGTCACAATCTTGTTGTCCTTTCATAAGACTGCGGTCACATCAGCACATCAATGTCGGTTACATTTTCAATACATGTTCCTCTTTCTTCTTTCTTTACTTCATTGTCTTTTGACAACTTGCAGTCAGGTAGCCTTTGTCGTCGAACTGTTCCAAAACTGTGGATCCCATTTTGTGCCAGATATGCCACTAAAGGTAATGATGTGTAAAATTTGTCAAAATAGACTCTAAATCTCTTATATTTAAGAATTAGTTAACAACAGTATAGGCAAAAGCACCTAAGTCGGGTTCATTTGTTGGACGAAAGTTTGGAATATTTTCCCTTCCCATATAAATTTCGAATTTGTATGCAAACCCATCAGTGACACATAGTACATAGAGTTTATAACGCAATTTATGAGATTTAGCAGGCATCTATTGTTTCAGATGGTGTCGTCGCGCATAATTGCTCATCAATAGCTAAGCATTGTTTTCGTAGTATAGACCAAAATTATGCATCTGGTGTATCAATAATCGGACGTATTTTATATAATTTATTAAACTTTGAATTGTTTTTATCCGGCATAGTACTATTGTCTGCAAAATTTATACATTTACGAGTTCTCTTAATATTGATAACCAAGATTAGTGGACCAGTATGTTCTGATGTTAGGCATATTTACCCTAGAGACATCTATAACCAAATTCCTATATACTTATTGATATCATCACAAGTTATTTGAGCAGGCTTGTTTACATCTTTCTGTTTACAATAAAGATTGGACTCATATACGATTATATCGATTATTTTGTTATCAACAACATACTGAAAAAACTATAAGGAGTCTCCATATTTAGAAATTCCGGGGTCAGATTTTCGTCTTCCAAAAATGTTAAGTTTTCTTCATTTATATTTAAATTTTTATGGAACCATCGACATGTTGGTGTCTTTTCCTTTAAATTGTTCAGCAACTCTTCCTCTGCAGCTTCAATTTCAGGCTCAATCGATTCATTTTCTACATCTTCCTCGTTGTCACAAGTCGTATCGTCAGATTCTCCATTTATATTATCAATGATAATTGGCATGGATTGTATATCAAATAACTCGTCATCATCATTATCCGAATTGTCAAAGTCCACTTTCCCAAAGATGTTCAACTATCTTCCTCTTATTCTTTTTTTGTAAGTGCCCTTTTCAGATTATGTGACATGGCGTTCAACAAAAATAATCTATAAAATATCTAATTGCCTTGCCATATTTATATTCTCTTTATTGCTTCTTGAAAATGAGATTTTAATCATAAACAAGATGCAAAATCTTGCTTCTTACAAATAATATGTATTACGCACATATAGGTCCGAGATGACCAATGTATACAATTTGATACATCTATTCAGAATATGCTTTATTTTAGTAAAATCGTTATGAAAACAAATAATAACAGTAAATAATAATTGTCTTACCTTTCTCTATTTTACTATATTGAAATTCACCAATTATTTTACTTCTTTCTATAAATACTATAAGAAAACCACATGTAACTTTATAGCGCTGATAGCACGTGCTGCGAGGGCATAATTCGGCGATCACATAATATCGTTTCACGAGTATAACGATTATATATCGATAACATAAGGTTGTGGTAATCTACGACAGAGTTTACGGGCAAAAAAACGCGGGCGTTATAATACATTTTTAAACTGTTGTATCAAATCAGATACATCTGACAATATACTTTAACATCAAAGACATGAAAAAAAATTTATAACAACAAATAAATAAACATAGTATAAAAAAGAAATTGAATTTAATGTTTTTGTAATAAATACCTTTATTACAAAGTTTACTTTGATAAAATATTTCGTATTTGGTTTCTAGCTTTTTCTGCAATATTATTACGCAATTACAATTAAATGAATATTTTTTTGTTGAAGATATTTTACCACAATATCTGAGATCGGAAAGAAGCATGAAAGAAAAGTGGATGATAGCAACGTTTAGGTGTGGTAGCGGGGAAAGGCGAAATAAGTATTGGATGAATAATAGGAAAAGATATTGTAAAATATGTGAGAACGAAGAAGAAAGGTGTAAGCATCGGGTGGATGCATGTGAAGAAATGTTGTGGACGGTTGAAGAAAGGATGGTCGCAGAAGTAATATAGAGAAATAAGGGACGCAGGAGTTATATACGTATGGGCACACCGGGTGCCCATATTTGCCAATGGCGCGAACAGCACTGCTGTCCACACTACCGTGGCCTGTGGCCGCGGCTTGGCCGCGACCAGCAAAATGGCCCAATAGCCGTTGCTAGCGTCCGCGGCTTTGCCGCGACCAGCGACATGGTCTAGTTGTCACGGCTTTGCCTCGGCCAGCGGTATTGGTTCATTGCCACGGTGGTCAACGATATAGTTTCATTTCCGCGGTATATTCTAATCCTCCGGCCGTGACAATTCCGGTGTCTCCTGAAGCGAGCTACAAAAAAGTGAATAGCATAAAAATATTCTTCGTACTCAAATACCTAT
>WYDF02064890.1:0-11637 GCA_009867245.2 Adranes taylori
AGATATACATACATATATACTGATAATAAATGGGTGGCCCTAATTAATATGTAAAAATTTAGTTTTTCTAAATAAAACTTCAAAGCCCTCTAAAATTGTACCAATGTATTAAAAATAAAAGGGGACAAAATTCGTAATTATTTGGACAACGGATACGGCCTAACAGCAACTAAGGCATTTTTTTTTTGAATACTTTTTTACACAACGAGACTTTTGTAATTTTGTAAAGCACCTCCAGTACATTTAGGGATGCTATGGGGCCGGAATGTACCGGAAAGACGTTCCGGCACTTTTTTAAGGGGCGGAACGCGTTCCTGAACTTTTGTAGCGTTTTCAGTTATTATGACACCAGAGCGTCCAAATAAATTTGTTGTTTACCTAAAGCTGGTCGCAAATTATGTGTGTATTTGTGCCTATTTCGTCATCATAATTCATTCGCATAGCATTCCATTCTGTTCCAGTACACCTTCTTTTAGTAAGTTATCACTGAAAGAAGAAGTACTAATTTATTCATTACATTACTTTCTCCTTTTCCTACTTCTGATAAAATCTTCATTGTACAAAATAAATGATTCCTAATGCACAATGATCTCAGTTTGATACCAAGTTGATAACACTAGGCATGTTGAATATTTATGCAATATATTTACTGCTATATATTTACTGGAACATTTACTACTATTATTTACTTTGTATCAATTTTTCCTCAATTTACACCCACTACTTTGATTATCACAACAGTTTTGGATTTTTGTTACAAGTTGCTCCTTTTATTTTTTATTTTTTTGATTACTGTACGTGCAAAAAGTTGTCAGCGTCTTGTCAAAACCAGCACGAAGTGCCATTGCCTCCACTTTCACACTTTCAACTAACCAACCTCGAATGTTTCGCCCCAGCTGCTTCTTCAAGAGCTCCAAATGAACACTCTGAGATGTTCCTTGCTCGAACTATACCTTCTATTTGCATTTATTGTGGTCCCATTATTTGTATCATTGCGATCAATTTTTAGACCATGATCTTCTCTTTTACACCCAAATTGATTACTTGTGCGATTACTTGTGTCTCATCCCACGAGATTTATATGACTTAATTTCTGAACTCTTTACCATTGTCAAAAAATGGTGCAAAATTCAAAGAGATAAATTGAACTTCACCAGCTCTTTTCGAACTTTATACTCGAAGGTGAACAAATTTTTCACAATCTGTATTACTAGTAAGAACTTCTGTATGGCCAGCATGTCGATTAAGTGAACTTGGCATCGTAAATTCATTTCACTGTGTACAATGGACATTGCGATTTTACCAATTCGCAGTCGCCAATTACAACGGGCATCATTTTACGAAGTTTCAGATTCAATCGTCCTGGCAGTTTTAGAAATAAATAACTCTATATAATAAATAAACTCTATACATTTATTTTCTATACTACTGATTTATCAAATCCGGCCCATTATAATAGTAAGCTATACATAGGTGAATAGGTATCACAATAAAACATTTATTTCGTGGCGACAAGCATAATTTTTTTTGCTTTGATGCTTGCCAAAACATGGTATATTTATCGTAATAAATGATAGGACTTTTATTGCTCTTATTAATTAAGTGACATATAATTTGTATTTAATTATGAAGCAAAAGTTGTTACGATGTCTTCTATCCATTTAAAAAAAAGCAAATATAAAAAATATTAGCGAACTAGGTATGAAATGTTATTTGTATAAGTGATCTACTACGTTCGATGATTACTAAAAATGTTTGATCGGATTAGATTGGCAGACTCGGATTCGCCGTGGATGATGATGGAGGGATTGTCCAGTCAGCGCGAGGAATCGAAGATGATGAAATTGCGTCGTTAAATGTAATGAAAGGAGTGCGTAGATCTTCAGTTGCTGTGGCATATGTTGCTGTGGAATATGTTGCTGTGGAATACGTTGCTGCGAGTGAATGGAACCGATCTGGTTGTTGGTTTGACGATGTCGACCCGTTAGTGACGTCGACTCGTGAATGAGATTGCTCTTCGTTGATGATGTTGGCAAGGTTTATTCGTTGATCGTGGCTTCTCTATTAGCTTCCTTGACGTCGACCTTCTCCTAGTTGTATTAAAGACACGTTTAGTAGTGTGGGGAGAGTTAGAAAGTGAGAGTGCGAATCCAGAGATACTGTTGAAGAGTAAGGCTGTGTAATTTGATGCGTTGCGTAATACATAGCCGAGATACGTTTATATGATTTGATACTTTACCTTTTTGATTTATTTAGAAAGATGATGACCAATCCTGGGGCCGCGTTAAATTTTCTCTGACCAAAGGAGAGGTCTAAAGAGGAGAGGTCTGGAGTCATTGAAAAGGCGAGGTCTGGAGATTTTTATTCTAAATTATGTCTCCGCCAGACGCTACTAGACGAAATTCTAATCCTAATGTATGGAAAGAGAGGTGGTAACTTTACATGAGAAGAATTCAAAAGTTGCAGCGCTTCTCCAGAATAATTAAGAAAATTCATTACGCTATACAAATCATGAAAAATAAACCTCCATACATCTATCACAGGCTATTTAAGATATGGGTTTTTTGTAAAAAACAAACTGTCATTTAAATGTGTAGATATCAAAACGAATGAGATAAGAGATAAGATGCCTTGTTCCAAAATTTACAATTAGATAATACAGACATCTGCAACTTTGTATGGGTGGAAATAAAATGTTTAACCGAAGTTTTGAAACAATGTCCAAAATAAGGACACCTGTTTAGGTAAGTCATATCTTATTCCGATTAAGAAAAAACATTAATGTCTATTTTTATTGCTTCGATATATGACCACTCATCTCGCGAAATGCACAGTGTATTTTCAAAGCCATTATGTATGTTTTGACATCGCTCGATTTCTGCAAAAATTCTCTATTTAAACACCGCATTAGTTTACTCGTTTAAATTATATTATATCAGGTTCTTAACTTATCTAGTTAACTAGATTCTATTGAATTAAAATACTGTCTCGTACTGATATTATTCCTTGGAATTAATTAGTTGATGATTATTATATAATTGTTTAATTCATTTTTCTCCTTTTCATTTGTGGCTGTTCAGTCGATAACAAATTTTTTAAGTTATTAACACAAAAGTAGATAATCTACCTTATAATTATAGGAAAGTATTTAGAATCAACAGAATAAGTACGTGTAATATTACTGAGTTTGAAAAATAATTTTAGTGAATTGGTTAAACAATGTACGAAAAAACAAAATCTGTATGGCTAGGCCACTTGCTTAAACTTTCAAAAGTTTATTGGAATGAGGTTCGTGCATTCGTTACTCTCAATATTTCCCTCCGGCAACACATGAGCAAGTTGCTTTCTTCACATTGGATTTTACAATTCTCTTTACGAGGTTAAGTAAAAACTTTACCACACAAAATAAATGTAAACTAAATATATCAATTTAATACGTGAACAGATTTACTAAATATTTGAATTAAAGCGTCAGCACAAGGAGTATGCAAAAAGAAAATTGAAGGACAAAATTATAAATGCGGAAAGAAAGAGGTTTATGCAAGCGCCTCGGTAATAGACTATGTCATGGGTCTCCAAACTACGGCCTACGGTCTGACACCAGCTCGCGAGCACCACCAATCCGTGCAAGGATATGCACGGATTATGATTCCATGCCAGGGATTAGGATAACGTATAAGGAGATATACGATATCCGGCCCACCACAGTTTGTTTTGATTAAATGTCAAGAAAAAAATTGGCTCTTGGGGCTTAGGAAGGAGTCCTTAGGGCTTACTGGAGGTGACCCTTAGAATAAAAAGTTTGGTGATCCCTGGACTATGTGACTGTAAACGAAGCAGCCTCTGATTGATGTAGTGTCTCAGGGTCGAATAGGAGTTGGAAGCAAATGAAGAATAAACCTGAAAAGAATGATTGAGTTTTGACGGGAACGATAGAAATGGAAGAAGACAGATTTTTTTGGAATGAGACATAAAAAGAATGTTGATTGGGAGGATAAATGTTGAAAGTCAGTGAAGATGATAACTGGATGAAATATGTGTTAAAGTAGTTTGTAATTTAAAAAGGAGAGGAGGCGCGAATCAAATGGAGAAATCCAAAGATGTGATTTAAGAAAATGTGAAGAAGAAAAAATTCAAGATGATTTTAAAGAAACCAAAGGATAGTGGGGTAAGTATGCCAATTAACCTTTATTTGGCACAATACATATATACAATACATTTTCTACAACTGAAATTAATATAACTACATTTCTTATTACAAAATTATATTATAGTTGAAAATTGTCTGATAACCACTGTATAGATAAACAAAATTATATATTCACATAATCAAACTTAATAACCCTACAGAAAAAGCATAACGAGAGCACTAAGAATACTCCATCGTATTAATTCACTAAGTATCCAAATTATATCAAACTCTCCTAACCCCCCTGCATAAACATTTCTCCCGCTTTCCTTCTCTTATTAACCACCCTTTCTCTTCACAAACTTTCTCAATATCTGTTTCATAATGTCCATACCTTTCCCATCCGTCCCCAAACTATGTTCCAATTCTCCCCCATCAATATTTCCCCTTCATTCCACTCCAACCCGCCAGATTCCCTTATCCAATGCAACCATGTTTCGGCACCTCGCCTCCAAATTATACACACTCTCTCTCTCTTTCTCTTGAACACCCATCCAGAATCTATTGCCACGCTCTTCACTACCACACCTGAACCTCGCAGTCATCTTCTTCTCACCCATTTCCAAACCAGATTTCAAATTTTTAGGCATTCCTTCATCCACATTAATCCATTCATATTTATTATTGAACCTTCTTCCTCTTATTCTTTCCAGCCTGTCTGGTATTTCCACATCTATCCTTCTCTCTACTACCTCATTTACCATGTCTTACTCTTCCACTATTCTATCCTCTCATCTACTCATCGACCATCGGTCATACATCTTTCTCCTATCATCTATCCATACATTCTTACCCCCTCATTTCATTCCCTCTAAATATACATCCTTCACCGATCTCCTATCCCCATCCATCTATACTTTCCTTTCAAACTTAACCACCTTTTTCACTTCAGTTATCCAACATTTATTTCTCCCCGATTCCTGCAGTATAATGTTGTATGGCGTGGACTTGTCTAGACCAAATATTCTCTTAATGCACCCCGTTTGCACTTTTTCTATCATTTCTCTTTCTCTCATCGACCACAGTTCAGCAGCATACATCATTATACTCCTCACACAAGCATATATTATCCTCAACCCCATTCTCACTGATTCACCAAATACCCTTTCCCACACTAGCCTCATTTGTTCCTTAGTTCCTCTTGTTTTCGCTACTACCATCCTTATAAGCTCATTATACGATCCGCTTGAAGTTAGCATAAAACACAGATACCTATAACTCTTCACACACTCATACTATTCCCTTCTAATTCAAATTCATCCCTCCTGCAATCCATCCCCCCTTTTTTTGCAAACCATCGCCTTCGTTTTCTCAACATTAAATATGATTATGAAGGCTCGAAAGTACTTGAACACAAAAGAAGATAATTCTTCTTCATAAAAAAATCCTCGATGTGGGCGATAGTCCTTAATGCGGCTTAAAGCGGCGTTTACACTGCGTGCCTAAATAAATTTTCAATGAAGAGAATGATTCTTCATGGTACATCCTCGGGCGAAACAAGTTCGTCCGAGGAACAAAGCAGGTGAGACATTTTGATACACACTAGAAAACCGTTTGTCTCCGCAGCTCACACTGTGACAAGTGGGCGAAACGTGGGTGCGGGTAGTGGTTTTCATTGCGCGCCTGCTGAGTACATTAGGAGAGAACTGTGGTATACTCGACGACGAAATATTTCCTTAGCCCACAATCTCTGTTTTTCTATTGTTTTGTTTTCATTTTTCATTTTTCTTCTTCCTCATGATATAAAACATCGTGATTACATCATCACTTTTTAATTATAAAAAGTCTTGTTCGTTTTGAAATATGAATGATAAACACAGAATGAACACCGTCATCAGATTCCTTCATAGGAATTAATTATTTTTATCCATGCTTGTTGAATATATTTTGTTGAATAAGTTTATGAATATATTTTTTGCGAATTCCTGTTTCGCAAGTTTTTTCATTTTTCTCAAAATCAAGAAAAGTCTGACTTAAGACATTTCTGAAATAAATGATTGAAATATATTATTAAAAATATATGTCGAAATAATTGTTTCTTCCTATGTATACAATATGATACGAACAATCTAGAAAACTATAATCGTTCACTCCGTTTTCCCATATTCCGGAAACTTTTGCAAGTACCTCATGTGTCGAGAGGTCTATCTGTAATCTTCATCCACAGTTGAGGATAAAAATGGCAGATTGCCAACTGCCACTATTTCGAAATGAAACGTGCTCGCAAATAAGAAACCCAGTTTGCTGTGTTTCGTATTTTTATTATTAGACAATCGCCTCGCTTCTTTATTACGTAAGAAATTTACATTGCATCAAGTCTTTCGTATCTCTAAATATCCCTTTTGGAACACATTCCTAACCTTTTACCTAAAAAAAAAATGTCTAGTATAGATTTCGTCAAATTTTCACATAATTGAATATTTAAATTGTAATATGGAATGAATTCACTTCAAGTAGTTACATTAAATATTATTAAAACAGTGTACATTAATTCATTTGATATCTCCAAATTCATCAGTTGTTGTAGCATAAATGTAGCATTTTAACGTTACAAAACAAAGTTGTAGCATTTTAATAATGTTACTACATTATATAAGCTACATAAGCCAGAGCATACAATGGACATAGGAAGGTGGAGTGTCCGAAATGTGGGCACCGAGGTGATACCGGTGAAGCGAAATGTTGAAAATCAGAGGTAAAACACTGGAAGATCCACTACTAGTCCTCATGAACAAATACCAGAATAACGGAACACATTGGCGGAATATCGAAGTCATACAAAATTACCGGCCCATCATTTTGCTATCCATCTTATACAAACTGCTGACGAGAGTAGTTACAAATTGCCTAACGAATAAAATTGACTTCTATCAACCTGCTGAACAACAGGGAAAAGCATTATATACCTGGCTTTCGTCGACTATCAAAAGGCCTTTAGTTCAATTGAAACATGGGCAATATTGGCGAAATGGACAAGTCAAGAATTGACTTCTGATACTCCAAAATCATTTTGCACATCTACGAGAATAATATACTGCAAGTCCAAATATAGAAGATGACCTAATCACAGAAAGGATCTCAATCGAGAAAGGGGTTCGTCAAGAAGACACAATTTGTCCTAAATTATTCACCCTGGCTCTAGAGGACGTTTTCAAGGCGCTAAAATGAGAAGAGAAAGACATAAACATATACGGAATATACCTGAGCCATCTAAAATTCGCCGACTATTTCGTCATCATAAATAGCAACCCCGAAGAGCTGAAGAACATACCTGCTAAACTAGGGGAAGCATCAATAAAGGTGGGCCTATGTGCGACTAAACAAAAAGCCTGGTCAGTCAGTTTAGCGCCACGTCATTTTAAAGTTAGACCGCACGTTGGAACCTGATCTTGTTGTTCCTCCTGTCCTCAGTGGCTTACTTAGGGCACGAAAAGCTACGAGTACGGGAGTAATCCAGTGGTTCGTGTTCTTGTGGGCAGCAAATGTGTTACTATCTCGGCAATTGTCGCTGGATATCGCTCTGCTCATTGTCTCTGGTCTCGATTTGGTTACGTTGGCTGCTGATGGCTGCTGCTGCTGGACGGCTTTCTTGGAGTGCTCAAAATTGGAACTTAATAATTCTATTCAAAATCTCGCTATTTATAGACGGAGCTGTCGCTCAACTTTTACTCTGTTGAGTCACCGTCACAAGCTTATGTAAATCTCGGTATTAATGCCACTCTGTGTGGAACACAATACACAATTCCTCTCTAGGCAGTACTTCACACGTTACAGTAGAAACAATCAACGTACGTAGTAGCAGCGAAGAGCTAAGTATATCATTTTATTCCTGTTGCGGTCTCTTACACAGGGATGCGAACGGTTCATACGCCTCTGGCATATCCACATAATCCCACTCTCTATATACATACACAGCTGGTGTGGATAAATCGACATGTACATTATATACGGAAAACAAAGTACAGATTAAATATATGTAACGTGTGTATAGCACAATACACGGAGGCAGCAAAGCAAACGACAGTTTATCTCTCTCTGCTGCATGCGATCAGATAGCTGTTTAATTTAATTCCGCTACTCTACCTAACGTACTTACGCTGCATTACGCGTTCGCATGTAGTAGCGGTACAGTAAAATGCATTCGATCAATGTTTATCTATTTAATTTTTTCCCAGACACGGATTTGACTTAATCTATTTAATTTATGTCTTGTAACATGCTTTGTTACAATAGTATACACAAAAATAAACAGTTACGTACCTGTCATATTCAACGATGGGACATGTAATTACATATTTCGGTTGATACTCACTCACACGAACAGCAGATTAATGTTTCTATTGCCAATCTAGTGGCGGATACAAGGGGGCAGAGGGGAGTACTGTATATAGTATATGTAAACATAAGATTTCTTTACGTAATAGGACAAAAAAAATTCACTCCTCCCCCCTTTTAAAAATTCTGGACCCGCCACTGTGCCAAACATACATAGCACCATCTATGAATGAAAAGTTACTTTTCCCTGTCGTATATGGAAGTACTAATAATGCATTATTGGTGTGACCGTGTAGCGAATACCACAAATAGATGAAACTTTTTTAATATGTGGCATATACATATATTACACAACAAGGCTCTAAAGAGTTAACAATATAATTTATTTGCGTTTAATGCTGCGATAGATTGATTGAATAGACTACATTAGATTTCATTTTTATTTGTCGTGTCTAATAACACTACAGCATTAGACGGTAGGTAAACTTGCCAATTAAGTTAATAACTGTGACGTTTGTAACTAAAAAAAAAAAAAAAACGTAGAACAGAGAAATGATTTTAATAAATAAAAATATTATATCGCGACTACAATTCGTAATATTGACATATCACCTGACACTTGAAATTTTATTATTTTGTGACTAAAACCCACATGTTAATTAATATAAAGTGCAGAGTAAAAAGATGTATGTCAAAATCATTTTAAAAATAATGAAAAACGTTTATTGGTATTTATCAATTTATATTATGAAATTTCACTTCATGTGTGTTTGAAAAAATCAAATCAACGTGCGATGGATGTACTCATACTAAATTAAAAACGAAAAGTACAAATAATTAATTTCAATTATATGACACAATATGACAGAGCGGCATCATATTTAATTCATGTATAAACTATGAAACAAAATTATACTATGTGATAGAATGGAAACTATTTTAAAAAGTTATTATAAAACGTATGAATACGAAGAGGCAGAATAATGTCACATATATACAGTTTGACGTATAAGCACTGCTATTTATGACCTTAGGATATCAAAGATATTTACAAAATTATCATAAAATTGTCACCTAGATGTCTCTGCATAATTTATTGAATTGATGATTAGTTAATCGATGCAATAATTAATGAATTCAATGCATCGCATTCTTCAAGTACTCCAGTAATTTAGCGTTCATGAATTGTTAATTAGGATAACAGTCGATTGGTATAACGAGCAGTTGTTGCTGTAAGACAAAGGAGTTTTTCTGTTTGGGCATTTAACATTTTAATACAAAGCAACAGTCTAAATAATTAATAAAAACAACAGGATTATAAGCAGAAATGCATATCAACAATGCAAAGCCATTAGAAATGTAATTAGCGATCTGTCCAAAAAAATGCATGGAAATAGCTAGGAACTTCAAACTACGTGATTAAAGATGAATTAAAGATGATCATTAAAGATGAATATGGGGAAGTCATAACAGTGAAAGACAAAATACTTAAACGGTGGAAACTTCGTCTACTAATGATCGTCTACTAACTTCGTCTACTAGAACTTCGTCTACTAGTTTGTAATAGACCACCAGACGTGGTATTTACGGTTGATGAACTGTACATATAATGCTCTTGCATAAAACTCAATTTTTCTAAACGGGGTGATTTTTCAAATCCGGCCAATTATAATATTAAGCTATACAGTTGAATAGGTTATGCAATAAAACAATAGATGTGGGGCGTCAAGCGTTTTTCTTTTACGCTTGCCCCAAAGTATTCAATGGTTTATTTTTTTCCTTTTTAATGCAATAAATTATCTGACTTTATCTGCACTCGTTAAATGACTGACAATGTGGAGTGAAGTGAATTATAATTCAATAGTTAGATAGTTAGAATAATCCAATTCCATTCCATAAAAAAATAAATAAAAGATAAAAGAGTAACAAACTAGATACAGATTTGATGGTTGTGAATGAAACATCTAAAGCGCATCAATGTTCGGTTATTTTTGATGTTGATGTTAGATTGAATCGTCGAAATGCCGGTTCATTGATGATGATGATGAGGATATCGGACATTTCTGGATGCGGTCAAATGTGTGAAAATATGTTGTTGAGTGAATAAAGGCGATCTTGTTGTTGGAGACGAATTTGCTGCTGAGCTTGGTGACGTTAGCTCGTTGGCGATATTGACTCGTTAATTGTGGCTTCCCTATGACGCCGGCTTTCTCTTCATTGTATCAAAGGCACGGTTAGTGGGTGGGGGGAATATTAAAAAATGTAAATACAAGAACAAGAAAAATGAAAATGAGAGGAATCGAAAGATTTTGCAAGTGCGTTGTGTAATATTTAGCTTTCGACTGTAGATTTGATTTGATAATTGATTAATTTCATTTTGACTTTAACGCTACTTTGAACAAATAGTTCTTAAGGCCGCGATAAATGCTCGCTAACCAAAAGATAGGTAGGATCATTTTAATTGCGCATTATGACGAAAAACGCAAAATGCTCGACAATCACCAATTCAATATTGCTTCTCGCTTCTATTAGGCTCCGTGAGCTTTATATAAGCAAATTCTTAGCTCTTTATGTATTGAAAGTACTGGTGGATAACAATTTGTATTAAAAAAGTGTCTTCAAATTCGCAATGAAAACATATATAGAACTTATGTAATGAAAATATCTAGCTATCAAATATATATATATATATATATATATATAGTAACGTACTGATTAAAGTACTGAATTCACTATTATGTTGCTTTTCGCGACTAGTTTCGAGGCATCAACCTCATCGTCAGACGTTTGGATGCTAACTCATCGGACGTTTGGAGTTAGCTACCAAACGTCTGACGATGAGGCTGATGCCTCGAAACTAGTTGCGGAAAGCAACAATAGTGAATCCGGTACGTTAATTTATTATTAATTAATTTAATATGGATCACGTTATCAAATAGTCTGATGACTGATGACTAGTTGTTTGTCTTCAAGGTTATATCTGGCGTGGTAGACATTTAAGTGTGCCAACGTTTCGACAAAGTCACATTTGGCATTGTCGAGTCTTAGAGAAAGTCTGAGAGAAGTCTGAGAGATATGAGTATATATATGAGTATTTGGCTTCAGGGTTATATCTCGTGTGGTAGGCATTTCAGCGTGAGTGAGATATAACCAGGTGAGTGAGATATAACCTT
>WYDF02064901.1:0-24979 GCA_009867245.2 Adranes taylori
TACTAAACATGCATAATAAATAATAAATGTTGGGAGTTGGGATTCTCCTCTGACCGGGGGCCCCTTCCGGCTGGGGGGCCGTGGCATTTTGCCGACTTGCCACCCTGTAGTTACGCCACTGGATGTGGTTAACCTCACTGGTAAGGTAATTGAAAAAATAACCTACTGGTATGACAAAAATAAAATGACATTGAATAATGATAAAACAAATATTCTTTGATTCAGAAATAACTACAATATGATTACCCAAGCAACCTGAGAAAAAAATTGTAAGAATAATGGTAAGTGCCAAATACAATGATCACTATGCCCCAATATTCCTTAAAATAAACATATTAACAGTGTATTCTCTATATCTATACCACCTGCGCGTATTTGGCCACGACAACATTGGCAAATTCTTATTGAATTCCCAATTAAATATTGGAATGGAACCACCATAAGCTGATAAAATTGTATGACACAACCCTGTATGAAAGAGATCCACATTATACAGGTCTAAAGGCCGTACAATAAGTTACCGATACATTTTAAAATAATGAATTCTAAAAACTTCAAACGAAGTGTAAATTTTTTGCTGAGCGTCCACAGTACTCCTTTAAGGAATATTATCAGAACTAGTCAAAGTATAAAGTAGATAACTCAACATTTTATTTTAGTTTATTTGATTTATTTTATTTTATTTCAACAACAGTAACAATAGATGTGTCTATCTATGTGTGTGTGTGTGATTTATGTGTGATTATTATTTTATTATAATATTATAAATGTATTACATATTTATATATTTGTATTTGACGAACTAATATTGTATAATTTTTCTGGTAATACATGTATTTTATTTCATTTTTATATTATTTATTAAAATCTATGTAAATTATTTAATATTTATTTTAAGTAACAAAAGGCGCATTAATACAAAATTTGCAATTTTCCGTCACGCCACTGGATCAACATTTGCTTTACGTGGTATATAGTAAAACTATTGACATTCAACACATGAATTTACATTCACAATATTCTAACTTGAAAACTAATGTTCTGAAATTGTTCTAAACTTTTTGTTCTACCTTTTATACGTGCAAATATTTAAGGAATTAAAAACGGAAATAGTTATTGCAATCGACCTATAATATGTGTTAGAAAACAATAAAAAATTGGAAGTAACAAATTTTAAATAAACTAAATCATTTGACTCATAAAACATCAAGTAATCGGAGTCACATGTTTAAAATCTGTTTTACGAAAAGACCACAAACGACGTGTTATTCAAATGTGTGGTCGAGCACAACTGTTCGACGATAATGTATAGGTACAGAAAGTTCCTAATTCTAACATCAGAAGAAATTACCATTAAAGTTAAATGTACATATTTGTTATTGTTACATATAGGATTTGCTATTAATTAAACTAAATAATTAAGAATAATAGCGATTAAGATTATTTGAGATTTTATCAAATGTTTCGAGATTTTCTAAACACCAGTTTTGAATAAATTAATATAATTTACTAATGACGAAATTTCTTAGCTCCGGTCTGCTCGACATTTTCTGTCTGTCACCGACTCTAGAACTTGAGACAAACAATTCTCTTAGACGAAAATAGCGCAATAACCCTGGTAAATAGCTTTACGTGCGATATCAGATCATTTTAACTCTTGGTAAATTATATCAGAACGTGCATTATTAGAATTGGTTTCTAATAAATATAAGATATAGATTTTCCATACAGATTTACATAGCACGTGTAACATATCACGTTACTCTAAATAAATTAATTACCCTGAATGAATAAATTTTAACCGTATGCTACTGGAAGGAAACCAGTTTATAAGTTAAAGTGTAAACATAATTAAAACATATCTAGGCGCTCACGTATTACGCATTAAATAAGGATACAGTAATAGCAAAGATAGATAGGTTTAGGTAGAGAAACATAGGTTTAGTTATTATTCACCGCTCAGTACACATTAGCTGTGTGATAAAGAGTAGGCAACGTAAATAATATTGATTGATATATATGTTGGCTCACTATCGTGTGAAGACACCTGTGGCCTCACTGATTTGTGTGATAGACTATAGTGCGCAAGAATTAGCAGGTTAGTGAGTACATACGACCCGTAGAACAGAGCAAGAGTTGCACGGCGCCTCATGCCTATAAATACATCCGTTTTGTATAGAATATTTTAGCCAGAAAGCCGACGATCAGCCAAGCCGAGTATGTACGTAACAGCCAACATCTAAAACCGCCCATACAGGGATAGCAACACCGCGACAAAGCAACGAGCGCCGGTTAGAGTAAGCATTTGTAGTTTGTTTTCATATGTTTAGTATTGTTCTGTTGCATGCGTTTATAATAGCTTTGTTTTCTCTTTCCATCTTACCTATTTCCTATACCGCAGGAGCGCATGTTACTAGCCAGGAAAACGCCCTGGTAGTTACAGTCACTCTGCGAACTAAATTCCAGCGTTCGCCCTCGTGTCGAGCGAATTATAGAGGTTCCTCGTATTCCTGCCATTATTATCTTCCGAATTATTGTGTTAGAGTAAACCCCCCGCCACAATTGTATGATACCCGCTTTTACATGATACATTAATACTGTTTTGTTTTGTTATTATTGCATTGCTTCTAAGCATATTGTTTTGTTGATAACATAATCGCTACTGTTTATTTATGAACCGTTATTTTATATTGATTAAAGTTGACATATGATGCGTTTATATTTCTTTCTTTGTGTGTAGTTTAAAAACGGTTTTGTTAAATCATTAATGCTGTTTCACTAATTAGTAGTAAGTTTATTTCAGCTGCTCGCAAGATGTTGAATACCTGGATAACTCATAAGACTAAAAGCTGCTCGTGCCCTCAGCAAACCACTGAGGATCGGAGTGACAGAAAAATCAGTTTCAGTGTGTGGTCTCACTTCAAACAGACCTGGCTCCCTAGGTTGACGTTTCCGGAGGATAGAAAGTTCTGACAATAATAAGATATTTGTTTGCGCTATTTGCGACTATCGCTAGGACTCCCCATTAGCAGCGTCGCGAGTGAGTGTCTGTCACAATAGATTTTCCATATAAATTTTTCATATAGATTTTCCAATCCAAAATAAAGACAGGAATCTCGACTGTTCTCTGAGATTCCTGATTCTGATCTCTTACTTCACTTTATCATAAAATTGCATAAAAAGGCTAAGTAGCGAAACATATATTTCCGATTATCAATTATTGATGGAAACTCATATGTTAATGTATATAAAGTATACCAAATTTTGGTAAATTATATTAATTCTTTATCAGGTTTGGTTATTGTCGTTTAATAATAGACGCATACGTAATTTTATAATAAAAAGATATGTTATTTGGAGAAAAATATACAGGTATAGCATTAGTTACATCCTTTGGAGAGATTGGACGTAGGGCTAACTTGATTTCTGTGTACGCGTCTATGGAGGAAGCCGAAGATGAAACCAAGGACGCATTCTATGACGAACTGAAAAGACTGTACGATGCTGTACAAGCATATGACGTGAAATTAATTCTGGGAGACTAAGCTCTAAGATAGGGAGAGAAGAGTTTTATCAGTCGATAATTGGGAGCCATAGCCCCCATGACAATGGAATCCGCTTCATTAACTTCGCTGCAAACAAGCACATGACGATGTCAAGTACGTCAAGCCCCCATAAGAGAATATATGAAGAAACATGCACTTGGCTAGATAGTGTCACTAAAAATCAAATTCAGCACGTCCTTGTCGGGGCCCGCCATGCAAGTGATGTAATGGATGTTCGCAGCTACAGAGGGGCAGATGGCGACTCTCACCATTTCCTCGTCAGGATGAAATATCGTCAAAGAATTTCGCACCTGAGACTCAGGAGTAACTCTAAAGCCAGGGTATTCAACGTCAAAAACATAAGAACAAATGAAACAGACAAAGAAGACTATTTTATTTACAAGGGGATCTGCAAAGGCAATACGAGAAGGAAGATAATATCGAAGTAAATTGGTCGACGTTGAAGAATGGCATAAAGTAGCCACGGAATCCGAATCCACGATAGAATTTAAAGAACAGGAGCGGAGAGCAGCATGGTTTGATGATGACTGTCGAATAGCTTTAGATCGAAGGAATGAGCTAAGGAAGAAGGCGCTGCAACATGGTACAAGAGCAAACTACCAAGTTTTCACAGTGCCAAGGAATGCTGCTGCACACATGTGCAGGAGGAAAAAGAGGAAGTGGGAAGCTTATTAGGTGGCGGAGATTGAGAAAATGTGAGAAAGAAAAAAATACCCGAAAAGTATGCAAGAATTAAAGAGGAGAAAGTAAGTTTTCGTGCGAGGAGCACGATCGAGGGACGGAAATAGAAACCTTGTTATTGACCCTTGTAAAGTTGCTGACGTTTGTGCTGGCTACTTCAAAAAATGGCTGAGCGAGACAAGTAACAGTAGCATCTAGAGGGAAAAAACAGCAGCAAGGGGCGCCAATGGTGTAGATTTACCAGTAGTAGAGTCTCGGTGAGGTCAAGGAAACTTAAAGGACATGAAAAATAGCAAGGTACATGGTGGCAACTTGATTCCGGCAGAACTTAAGAAATACGGTGGAGAACAACTGAAATAAATGCCAAATGAGTGGAATGTTAACCACATCTGTCCCTTACATAAAAAGGGTTCTAAGCTGGATTGCGCTTACTACCGGGGTATATCTTTTCTCACCATTGCCTGTAAGGTTTTCATTAAAATTCTAGCCAAACGACTCGAACCTTTCTCAGAAAGAGCTTTGGCTGGTAACCAGTGTGGCTTTTGGCAGGGTAGAACAACTATAGATTAAATTTTGACAAATAGGTGAATCCTTGAAAAATTCTATGCATTTTACATTACCGTACACCAGTTATTCATAACCTACAAGGAGGCTTATGACAGTGAAGAGAGACCATACTTGTATTATAACACTGTGGCTCTGCTGGGTGTGTCGCAAAAGTTGATCGAAATGATCCTAGCGCACTCAAGCTGGCAAACTACTGTAGCTGGCAAAGTGACCAGGTAGTTGAGTATTGCAAGAGACTCAAGGCAAGAGGATGCCCTCTTATGCATCCCCTAGAGCATATTGTAAGGAAGATTGAAGTGCACCCCAGTGGAACTCTGTTTAAGCACTCTGTGCAGTATTTGGCTTATGCCGATGACTTGGATTTACTCGCTAGAAGAGCGAGGGAACGTAGAGAAGTTTTCCAGCAGTTGGAGCAAGAGGTTAAAGAAACAGGGCTTTAGGTCAACGTGAGCAAACAAAGTATATGATAATGTCCCGAATTGTGCCGCAAGTAGTGGCACCACTTGCCAATGGGGAGCGCCAGTTTGAAAGAATACCTGCTTTTAAGTATCTTGGCTCCGTTACTACCAAGAACCACTACACGCAGTTTGAAATAACAAAGCCCATTGACGAGGTTGATCAGTATCAGTTCAAATAGACATGAGTAAAGTGAAGGCAGAAATTGTAAAAGAAATTCATTCACCTGCACGACGCAATTATTTGCACTGACGTGTAATAATCAAAGGTTTGAACGAATCGTGCCAATCGGATATTTTGCAAATGAATCAGTACGCTAAAGAAAATAAAGAATATAAATATATTTTGATAGTTATCGATACATTCTCAAAATTTCTCTCCACCGAACCGCTCAAAGATAAATCGGCAAAGAATGTTAATGCAGCGTTTAGTAACATTCTAAATCATGCTAGATCACTCGATCGTATTCCAAAAAATTTACAAACGATAATGGAATAGAATTATAATGTGTCATTCAAGAAATTGTTAGAAGAGTACGGAATTCAACTTTCATCACGATGAAAACATCAATAGCTGAGCGCGTGATCCGTATCATGAAAGAGAAACTATTCAAGCTATTTAGTTTGCAAGGTTCTTATAAAAGATGGAATTTATTGGAAGATGTAACCGATGAATATAATAATGTTCATCGAACAATTGGAATGCGACCGGCAGTTGTTGAGAAAAGACATGAGAAAACTCTACTGGATAATTTTTTTTTTCGCATATTAAAGTGGCGATACGGTACATTTCAAAACAAAAACCGTTATTTGAGAAGGGTTATATTCCGATTTGGTCAACAGAATTATATACGATTGCACGCGTGAAATTATCAAATCTTACTGTCTACTTACGTCAAGATCAAAACAAGAAACCAATATTGGGTACATTTTACGCAGATCTATTGAAACTAGCAAACTATACCGATGCCTAACTGGTTGAAAAGGTACTACGTCGGAAAGGTGATAAACTCTACGTGAAATGGCTTGGATTTTCAATTGAACATAATAGTTATATAAATAAGTCAGATTTAGTGACATTTTTTTGGAAAGTAAATAAATATTTTAAAAATAAAACACTTGTTTCATTGAATAACAAAATTAATTTTCTATAATTCCAAGGAACGAATTGAAGGCGGTCGCAAAAAATGACCCCCTTTGTTTATCATTAGAATTGCGTGATAAAAGGTGAATCATCCATGTTAACAATAAATTTAATAGAAAAACATGTAAAATTGGATTGAATTCAAGAGTGTAACGAAAAGTGACACTCTTTGCATACCATCTAATTTGCGTGATAAAAGGTGAATCATTCATGTTAGCAATAAACTTCATAGAAAAACATGTAAAATTGGTTTGAATTGATAAGGGTAACGAAACGTGACCCTTGTTGTTTACCATTAAAATTGCATTCAGATACTGTTTTATATAACTTGCAGCTTGCGAAGCTTAAAAAATAAATATTTTAAAAATAAAATACTTGATTTAATAACAGAATTTATTTTCTATCATTTAAAAAAATATAAAATTGTACAATGCGTATACAGTAATCGATATTACTATTAATATGGTTCGAGTTAGAACCATCAGCATCAGCATACTCTCTTCTCATCTTTGCATTCCAACTAATTTAAATGAGCATTGTAGGCTAGAAGAATCCAATCACTCGCGATCGATCCAAATTTTGAATCGTTCAATTTAAATTTTATTCGGAAATGTACGAATGATGGTTGATATTTATCAATTTCTTTCATATCCAATGGTAATGAGCAATAATAATCGGGAGTTGACGTATTATACTGCGACATAAACATTTCTTGTTCCATAAGCATATAATTAGTTTTATTGATAAAAACATTTTGTTCACCATTCTGGATACTAATCATGTAATTTTTCTGTCTAGGGTTTCCGAAACCTATTTATTTAAACAATTTTATTTATTTACCAAGAAAGATTATGTAATTTATAGATACTTTAAAGTGTTCAGTAACGTGCTTCGTTGCATTATTATGGAAAAGTATTCGAAAATGGTTCAAGTTGTTTCCCGAATCAATTAACAATATGAACGCCACAGTCATAATAAAGAGCCAGAATTTTGGGGTTCACTGGAAACAGTGCAGTTTACAAGATGTCTTCCGCTGAAGGGGAAAGTTAAACATCATTGTCACATGTATGTCGGACAATGCATATCGTCTATGATAATATTCCGCAGGAAGAAAAAGTACTTGAGCCTATTGAAGGGAATTTCTCTTGGAACTATTTCAGGATTTCACCCCTCAGGTTGGATTCAGAGCGACTTGTTCTACAAGTGTATGAAACCTTTTGCTACTTGTGTTAAACCTACACCAGAAGACCCAATGTTATTGAAACTCTATGGTCACAACTCGCATACGAGAAACCTGAAAGTAATTAATTTTCGAGAAAGCAACATCAATATAGTCTGCTAGCCCTCAATTAGTGGGACACATTAATTAGCGGAAAATTGCCCCCAATAAGAAGGTTAAAAGAAGAAACTGTAAATTCTCAAGCTCTTCTAACTGTGAAGGCTCAAATAAACCTCCATTAGTGGATATTGATGATTTAGTAGATAGATCTCGTTTGTGGAGATGAGTTTAGCGCCTCATAATAGTTCATCTTACTTAAGATACCACCTATGCCAGAAATGGATTCAACTATTTTGATCTTATTTTTTAAGCTAATTGGGTGTTTCATGAAGTCAATTTGCAATTTTTGAAATGAATAACTTATATAGTTAATAAATAATAATTATTTACCGTTTCAAACTGATACGTACATTATTGTATTACTCACATTTCACAATATGCTCTTAACTGTACATAAATAACTGATTTCAAAACGCGAACGTTGAAGTTGGAAGCAATATTATGATCTGTTAAAGTTATATGCCATGACACTAAGTATAATAAAGAGAAACTTACGAATGTTTGATGAAAATTAACCGCCATAATGTTTTCTAGAATACGAGCTTATTTTCATTTTATATATTATAAAAGATACTATACGAGGTACTGTTTTAAAGTATAAATTGATTTTAAGTGTTAGTAGAAAATAAATACCAAAATAATTGAATAAGTGAATAAGTACGTAAATAAATAAATAAATATTGAAAGTATTTTGTAATTACTCAAAAATTATGTTTTGGCACTCTGGAAATATTTGGGTATCCATACGAAGTGATTAAATAGTTTATAAATATAACTGAGCTATAACTAAATATTATTTCAGATAAAAAACCTTTATTGGCATAAGAAATATAACAAAGCAATTTGCAATATTCCACAAAATCGAATTACAAAAAAAGGAGGCACATAAAAAGTAACAACCACAAAAAATAAAATCCCTCCTAACTTTTCTCTTTGAAGGAATAAGGAATCTCTCTATTTTTTTATACCTGTAATGCCATTCCCTCTTCTTGCCATTATTCCTATAATTTTATAACTTTACACATCAATTGCAATTCCCGTTATGATTTAACGTAAAATCTAAATACTTAACATTTTCACAATTTCAATCACATTTCCTCTTAACTCAACTTGTCTTTTTTGTTCTTTCCCCCTCCCTTCTTACCCCCCATCACTTTCTTTTTTCCACATTCACCTGTAAACAACTTTCTCCATATACTTATTTACCCTTTCAGTCATTTCTTTTCCTGTTTTCGTTATATACACAAAATCATCCGCATATGCCAATAACCACTTTTCTCTTTTCCAAGCATCATCCCTTCATATTGTTCGCTTTTAACACATTTACTAAATCTGACAAGCAAATATTAAACAAATTCCCACTCATTAGACATCCTAGTCTTACTCCCTTCCCTTCTTCAAACCAATCGGACACGCAATTACACATTCTTGATCTTACTTTTGTTTCTTCGAACATTCTTATTACAATCCCAATTAGTCTTTCTGACATTTTGATTTCTTTCTACTTCATCCATAGATTTTCCCACATTATGTTGTCAACTGCTGCTTATGTTGTCAACTACTAATCATTATATATGCCAAAAGCAGCATATATAATGGTTTTACAACGTTTTTTAAATTTTTGCAACAAAAGATGCTTTCATTATACAAAAAATATACGATTTTTATAAACAAACGGACGATTTTATTTAAGAGTACTTTCTCTTTGAAAACAAGTATGTTATTTTATATAACTTGGTTCCTGTAAACGCTAGGAAACTGAAACGTGAGGGCACATATGGAGAACTCCCTGCAGTTTTATGAATTTAACCACTTCAACATATAAGGTAATAAAAGTAATGGGCCAGAAATTAGTATTCAATCTTTAATTCTGATACAACTGTTGACAGTAATGGGGTTTTAAATGGGGTTTTATAGTAATGGGGTTTTAAATGTGTTTAAGCACATGAAACCGCCGACGAGTGTGTGTAAAAAATACATATTTGGTAACACGAACTGTTTAATATTTTAATGTTGTATAAAGCCATTAAAAGAAATGACAGATGTGCGCTTCTATGCTAAAGGAATATTACTTTAATCAACTATTAAGGTAATTGTAGATTGTTAGCTAATAAAACGTTTAATTATTAGACTGAAATTATAAAAATGAGAAATTATTAGGGAGTGGGACATCACATTCTGTTGACATCCGCCAACAGGCACGCTACCTAAGTTACCGTAGCACATTCGATAATCTATTATTACAATCACTGCGAGGACGCGACACGCTGCGACCGGCAAACGAAGGTGTAATAGATAACGAAGTCCTACCTACGGCAGAGTATTAATCGCGTTCTAACAATACAGTCTACATTATAAGAAGAAAGAAGGCAACGACCTATAAGCTTATTTATAGGCCTTCACAAAGATCACTTTTAAATACTATCACTAACGAGGAGGCATATAAGGAGCAATTTATCAGTCTTAAACTGATACACCCATTCTTAACAACCTATTTTGTCGGGGGCACCGAAAATGCCCACCGACCCAAAGCGTGGGCCCCTTGGGGTAACACAAAACAAAAGTCCTCCTGACCGACCTGATCCAAAAAGCAATGCCCTCAAGAGCCCACAGACTAAAACCAAAAG
Organism: Adranes taylori; assembly: GCA_009867245.2. NCBI lineage: Eukaryota > Metazoa > Arthropoda > Insecta > Coleoptera > Staphylinidae > Adranes > Adranes taylori. The sequence goes on from WYDF02064901.1 coordinate 10,380, forward strand.
CGCCTCCCCCCTCCCAGGCGCAAACCAAAAAAAAAACATTTCGTCGGCTGGCAACTCCCGATCGCCCACCATCATCCAGCAACACCAATCCCACAGTAAGGGAGTTCTCTACCGAACCAACCCAAACCAAAGAACCCCAAGAATTCGAGTTTGTGATCAGGAATCTGCCTGACACACACTCAACGCAGAAAGCCGTCTTCCAATTGATCCAGACGACGCACCTTCGAGAAGTGGCCAAGCTACTGAACGTTAACACTAACAGAAATGCGCTTCTGATGACGCAGATTCCAATTCATACCACGCTTCAAAAAACGCTCCAACAACTCACGGGCTACCGCGAGTTGACGTTCCAACCTCGCTTTAGGAACATCAAACAAATCTAGCCAAAATGGCAATAAATCCATTCTTACTCCTTTGTAATCAAAGGAGTAACACAGGACATTTCCATTCAAGAGCTGGAATAGGCCCTCATCGAATTTGGCTCCCGGGACCTCAAAATCTTTCGAATAGTTTCAAGAACCACTAACAAAGCCCTGAATATGATCCGCGTGATCAACAATGATCGCGACGGGTATTCCTTCCACGGGGGGTTCACCTGTACGGTCGCTTTTTACCCGTGGAGCCATAAAAAAATCCCCAGCCAAGCCCTAAGCAATGCACCAAGTGCTTTTCCATCGGTTACGCAGTCAATGAGTGCCAGAATGATCTGAGCTGCGCAAAATGCGGCCAACGCCATCGTGATCGCGATTGTGAGGTCAGTCATCCGAAGTGCCTCAACTGCGGTGGCAGGCATGAGGCATGGTCCAGAACCTACCCCAAAAAACAAGAAGCCCCAAGAAATCCGAAAAGATTGCACCCGCATCGACCCACCAATTCCGGTCCTACCAGAGCAAAGGAGCCAGAACGATCCGGCGCTCAAGCCACCCGTTCACGTGAACGACTTAACCCACGTGCTCACATACTCCTAAACGTTTTGCCCGATAAACGAACCCTTATACAGGAAGCAATCGGGCAAGTTTCCCGTGCCCTCCTCTGAAGGCAAAACTTCATTTCCTTTTCTAACAACAATGTATCTATTGTTGTAATCCCGCTGTTAAAATGGAATTTGTCATTGGAACAGTAAATGCATGCGGACTGCTACGTAAAAATCCTATGATCAAGAATCCGATAAAGTACAAATCCTTTCCATAACTGAAACAAAAACACAAAAAGATATCAATCTCACAAACTATCGAGTATACCAACGCAATAGTATAATGGGCAATAGCCGAGGGGTTGCACTAGCAATCCATTCCTACTACGCTACCACTCCGCTCCCTTCCCCCCCATACCTTCAACACCTAGAATGTGGAGCTGAAAATGTCCATTTCATGAGCCAAACTGTAAGTTTCTTCTCTTATTACAATCCACCATCTTCAGCTATTTCGCAAGACCTCTTTCATATATTGCAACCTTTCCGAAAGCTGTAATAATGGGCGATTTAATGCGCGCCACATACTTTCGATGACCACAACTCAAACGTCAATGGCGTCAATGGCGATATTCTTTCTAGATGTCTCATACAATTTCCTCTACAACGAATCCGAAACACAGACCCAACATTTTTTGGTCAACAGGGCATGTCCAGCATTGACCATATTGTGGTTACGGAAAAAGTCATACAAAACAAAAACGGGTAAATTACGAATGTTTTGCTGGAACTTACATAACTTCAGATCACTACCCTCTGCTGGTAAAGTCTTCCTTTGACTCAACGCCACCTTCCCCGCCTTCACGGACATTAATTCTTGACTTCCAAAATGCCAACAGGCCGTTTTGAAATTACCATTTTTCACAAAAAAATGCACAAAACACTCCACCTAACGTCGATATTGACAACCCAACTCAAATCGATTTAGCTGTTGTCAGTCTAACAAACCTAAATCAGGAGTCAGCTTCCGAGAGCATTCCTATAAAATCAGTGAAACTTAATAGGCACCCATTTCCCCCAAATATTGTTAGCATGATTCGGGAGAAAAGGAAAATCTATCGACAATTTCTGTCAGGTAGGGATCCTGCTATCAAGACTGAGTGGCATAGACTCAATGCTCTAATTAGACGCAAAATAATTACGTACAAGGAAGAGTGTTGGGTTGAAGCTACATCTAAACTCCTCAACTGTCGTGATGGTAGGAAATTCTCGCAGAAATTCAAAGTCCTAACAGGACAGAAATCAAATCCGTAATCTCAACTGAAAGACCCCCAAGGAAAACCCATAAACTCTCCAGCGCAATTAGCTGAACACATTGCAAACCACATGGAACAAATTTACAAATCCCACAAAACAACCTTTTTGACAACAAATTTCTGTCAGACACAAATTTTCTTACTAAAAACGAGAAAATATTAAATCCAAAAGTATCTGACGAAACCATTGTCGCGTGGATTCAACTATAAATTTATATGCTAATCGATTATTATCCCAAACAACTATTAACCTAATTGAATTTAATAGATGTGTTTATTAGGAACTAATATTGTCAACACTAAATATGTAGGTCAATCTTTGTTTTATGCAGTACGTAATGAACGTATTGACTTCCAGTATAAGAAAGATGGGGTGTAGTACAGTCTACGATATTTGAAACGATAAATCATAAAACTTTATTATAAATTTTATATAGTTCATGTCAAAAGTTCACTTAAACACTTCCTGTCATAATTTATTTGGTTTGTTTGCCTTGTACAAACGTAGCAACAATGTTGGATTCAGACACAAACCGTCATTTCAAAAATGTTTAAATTATGTATATAGTACAACAATTATTGTATAGGACATTCAAATGATTTTATTCCGCATAGAATTATTGCGTATAAAAGTAAGAGATTAGAATAACTAAAATTATTATGTAGAAGCTAAACACAGTTTTTATTATTATTATTTAAGCTTGTCACCATACATCAGTTGACATACCATTAAATACAGATGCAGTAAAAAAATAGATATTTAGTTTCCACCCTCAATAAAAATTTTATGCTATTAATTACACACTTAGAAAACATTCTAAGTGTGTAACGACAAAGAAGAGTCGTTTCTACTTAAGCTTATTATGTAACCAACGGATTCCTAGCTACAAGATTGTCATATAAACAAATCATGAATCAGTATTAAAGGATTAAAGATTACTGACGTGTTTTGTATTTTTCTATGACTTTTTTATTTCAGTTTTATATCTCTATCATTCTGTAGAAATATTGTTTAACTCAGATATAACTATAATTATTTCAACTATTTTTTTTACATTATAAGAAGAGGGGTGTGCGAAACACAAGGTAAAATATGGGAGTGGGAAGGTGCTAGTGAAAGGTTGATTAATATAAATAAGATATATTGGATGTTTATGATCGTATATGTTAAGAAAGAGAGGACAGAATTTATGAAAACAATGAGTGAGATGGTTCTGACGGAGGTAGAAAGTATAGAGTTATTAACGATAATGGAACATAGAAATGTTAGGAATGGAGAAAATGGCAGCACGTATGTAGGGGCATATGGGGTATATGTTGTCTAAGGATAGTTTACAAGGATAGTTAGTTTAACTAATGTTGAAGGAAGGAGGTTTATAGGACGGGTTAAAGAGGAGGAATAGATTGTGGGAAATGGATGTACGAATGGGGATTGGGAGGGAGAGTTAACGTTTAGAGGACAAGAAGGAGTGCCTGTAATAGGCTATATTGTTATGAATGAGGAAACAAGAATATCTTTAAATCAGTTAAAAGTAGGAGAAAGAAGTGAATCCGATCAGTTTTCAGTTGAAGCAGAATGGAATTTAGGTTTTCGAGGGCATGAAAATATGGAGGAAAGAGATCAAGGGGAAATTAGAGAATATAAATTCCATTGGTATAAAAAAGAAAGATAAATGATAGTGTAGGTCCTGGAAAAAGTCAGATGGGATGATATGAGGTATCACAAGGGGTGAAGAAAATTTAAGCAGGAAAAAGAGGAAGTACAGTTTAACAAAAAGCCAAAAAAAAAATGCGTATGAAGTAAACGTTATATGGTTGAGGAAAAATAAAGACATGTTAAGGAATGTGAGAAAAGGGAAGGCTGTAATAAGGCTAAAGATGAATGGAGAAAAAAGGATAGGAAATGTAAAGGGATGAAGAAAGAACAGAGGAAGGTGCTTAACTATTTAAAATGGAGAATGAAGTATGGAAATATTTGAGGAAACGAAGTTTATTGGGGGAAGGAAGAGAGATCTACGATAAAACTGAGAAAGTGGGATCACAAATGAAGAGGGAAGTGTGTGAGACAAAGAAAGCATATATTTATAGGATGGAACAGGAAAGTAACCAGATGAGCATAGACGAAGGTGAGGAAGAGAATATAAGTGTAGAAGAAATTAAAAATAAAATAAAACAGATGCAAAAGGAGGTGCACCAGGGCCTGAAAGATTACCTCTTGAAATATGGGCTTGTTTAAATCAGTGTGGATTAAAATCATAACTTATAGGCCTCAATGGAGTGCATAAAGAAAAGAATCAAATACCAAATGAACGGAAACAAGGGGAACTGTTACATGTATATAAACGACGTGATGGAATGTAAAATGATGGATCCAAAAAGTTATAGCAAAGTGAAGTAATGAACTATTTGAATAGATTGTTTGGAAGAATATTGAATAAGAGACTGGATAAGGAGGTGAAGGAAATGGGAGTGTTATTGAATACGCAAACTGGATTTATTAGAGGTAAGGCAACATAGTAATTTTGAATTATATGATGCAACAGGAGATTTCTGAAGGAAAGAAGTTGTATATATTTTCATGGACCTAAAATTAGCATTGGATAAAATAATAAGGGACAAATCGTGGGGAAATATGTATCAAGTTGGTGTATCTGTAGGAATGATAAGGATTATAAAAGGAATGTATGAAGGGAGGAAAGTGAGAGCGGGAATAGAAGTTATCTGAATGGTTTGAAGTAAATAGGGAGGTCAAGCATAGTTGTCCGCCGTAATGTGCAATTTTTTTAACTATTTATATGTCCGATTTTGAAAGGGTGTTAAAGATGAACATATTTATCAATGCTTGTGTCTCTCTTTATGCAACCTGGACTAATATTCTTCAATATTCGTGAACGGGTCTACCACTATGTAGCCCACAACATTTGTGAACTTGTCGATTTAGTCTAATAATTTATCGTTTTGTTAGCTAACAATGTACAATTAGCTTAACAGTTGATTAAAATAATATTCATTTAGCATTAAAATTTAGCAATCATTTAGGACATCTGTCATTTCCAAATATGTATTTTGTAACCCACGCGCATCGACGGTTTCAGGTGCTTAAACTAATTTAAAAGCCTATTCCAGTCAGAAGTTCTGAATACTAATTTCTGGTCCATTATTATATGTAATAAATTTGAATTCATCCCAAAATTATAATTTAGATCCACTACTGACAATAATATTTGTAAATCTGCAATAATATTAATTAATAGATATCATAAAATGTGTTCTCTTTTGAATTTCCCTCTTTTTTCATTAACTCGTAAAGCCATTATAAGTGACAAATATTTTTATTGCTTAATATGTTGCTCATTTTTTGCATATTATTCAAATCTTATTATTCTAAACCGCCAAAAAATAGTCATCGGTTTCAGTGATTGGAAGTTTTACTAACGGAGCTGTTCTTTGATGGGACAATGATAAAAATACACGCTTATAAGCGGTTATAAACTGAACACGCCAGTCTTGTGGTTGAACACGGCAACCAGAATTTTCCATTATGATTTTTTTCACAATTTACTATTGGATTGAAATATTTACATACACTTGCTTGATGAGTACGCAAATACGTCGAAACGAGATCTCGTTGTAAGTTGATAACATTTTTCAATTTTGCAATTATAATTAGAATAATGAGGTTTATTCGGTGTGAACATATGTAAGCTTTTGTGATATAGCTAAATATTGTACTTAAACTCAAATTTTTATATTTCGTATATAAGTACAAGAAAGAGTTGAATACCTCCCTAAATTTAATTTGTAGCCGCCATTGACAGTTTAATAACCTGTGGCCTAGAAAATTTATTAATTTTAATTGTAGCAAATATATTAATAAACAAATAAGTGTATAATTAAATGTGTAACTGTGAGGTTAATGTTATTTGGATTTAGTAAATTCCATTTTTATCTTTCATATGCCATATAGGTATAGTATATACCATATAGGTATGGTATGGTATGGTATATTCATATACCATATAGGTAAGTAGTACTTATAGGTATATGAATGATATAGGATACATGTTTTCAGATTTTTTCTATTTTACCTTAGCACGTCCCTTGTATTGAAAATACTGCAATCTGTTAATATGCAATTCAAATAGCGGGTCATAAGGAACAATTTTTCACATAAAAAGTTTTTTCTAAAAAAAATTCTTGTTCAAAAAAATAAAAGAAAGGTCGATTTTTCGGTGTCTGTTAGTACGTACGTCTGTATGTTCAAGAATTTCTCCTTACCTATGGGACCGATCTAGATGAAATTTGGTAAACAGGTGTAGACTATGAACCCGCACTTTTTTTCATTTTTTTTAAATAAATCCAATATGGCGGACGGAGCCTTTTTTTTGTTCAGAAATTTTGTATTCAAACTAGGAGATTGAAATTTTGCACACTTATAATACTTTATATTATGCGTCGAATAAAAAAAGTTCTATGTTGCCAAATTGTAAGGAAGAAGTGTTGCCACGTTTGAAGCTTAACAAACTTTTTGAAATATCTCAGGAACTATAAAATACAGGACATTAGAATAAACTTTGTTTCATAGGCTACCTAAAGCCCCTTCGATTTTATTTGAAACATTTTTTTGTAAAATCACAATTCAACGTATATACATGGTTTTCTTTGTTTTGCTACCTTTCTCCATTTTCTAACGGCCCATTTTCCGGAAAAGTTTCACAAGACTTTTTTTTAAATTTCTTGTGTAGAAAGTTCCTTTAATACTTAAGCGATTGAGCGAGTTTAAAAAATCGCACGTTATAGCGCGGGAGTAATTTAACCTTGAAAAAAAAGTGTATTACCCTAAATATCTCGGTTTCTATGAAAGCTGGAGAAATGAAACTTGGGGATCTTATGTAAGAGAGATGAAACTTTTTAGTAACACCCTGTGATACCACGTATGATGGGCCTAGCTCTTATCATTTCAATGATATGTATTATGTATTTCAACATGTATTATAAGTGGTTTTATTGGCTGCAGTTGTCGATATTCAATATTTATTCAAAAATGTCAAGTTATGACCTATGTAGATAGCGAATGGTTGGACATGACGTCCATTGGTAATTCATTTAATAAACGATTATGTACTTATAAATTTGAACCTTCAAATTTGGCATCATCTATTTTAACGGTAAAGGTGAGATATTGTTTTGAAACTGGATGGTGTATAACATCAAATTGGACAAAGTTAAATGTAATCCAGAATGATGATTATAAGGCAAATGAAATTCAAAGCACTTATTTTATAATATTCACTATATTAATATTATTTGCATGTATTAAAACAAGGTGTCGTGGCCAATTACAATTAAATTATATGAAAAAAAAATTGTCGCCTTCATCCACATTTATTTTAAAATTTGTATTAGCGAAAGTTTTCGGGAACTAGCCCCACTATCAAGCTAAAATATTTTTTAACAACATCAAAAGTCAGGTTTAAATCCGACAAAACACATATAAAGTAAATTACAATTAAAATTCTCTACTTTATGATCGAGTTGCAAACTACTATGTCTCCATATTTGTTGAACACTGAATTTTCATCGTTGAACCCGCTCAAGTCATCCTTTTAGTGTCCAAGTTGGTGCTATTTTTGTATGTATGATGGTATCACCTTTGTAACCAACTCAACGCATTTACGGAACTGGTTTGCGATTCTTAAGATTCAAATTCACTATTCAACAAACTAATACTCGCCATGAGCTATCAGATGAAATATCACAACTTACATCACGACTGTCTCGTCTTGACATATTTGATGAGAGCGAGGAACAGTTACACATTTTGTAGGTAAAGTGCTTTCACCAAATGCATTTGCTGTAGCAATTATAGATTTCTTAACTATTTCTCCATCACTAAACTCCTTATTCCTTTTAAGAAGTTCCGCAATAATACGCTGTAAGAAGCAGTATTGTAGAAATCTGCGTAGACAACATTTGTGTAAAAGTACATTTCTTATGTTTCTTGTAATCTTGTAATATTGCAGCTTTTGAAGCCTCCTCATACTTGTTTGATTGTTTTTCATGTGAAGTAGTGTAGTGTCTCTTAACATTGTACTTTGTACAAGAAGAAATTATTTTCACATTGCGACACATTGCGACTTGCCGTTATTTCATTTTCATCTTCTTGCTAATGTCGCTTGGTTTGTATAATAATATGCAATACCAACGAAATTACGTACATAAACCTGAACTAATTCTAAAAGCAAAAGTAAAGAAGCTAATAACTAAAAGTAAAGAGAGATGCTGGAGTGAGCTGCAGCATTATGTAGACTCCCATCCCTGGGGCAACGGATACAAAATAGTCAGGAAAAAAGTGGGGCAGAGACCAGCAACAATCAAGACGCGGAAGGAGATGGAAGCGATAGTTGGTCCCCTATATCCGCAGCACAACCCTAATACACCAAAAGCGGAGGACATACTATTGAATGTAGAAACAATACCACTAATTGAAGTGTCAGAAATGACTAAAGCTATGGCTAGTGGCAAATACCGCGGCTAGATAATATTCCTGCCATAATAACTAAATTATTAGCAGCGGAAAGACCAGAAATATTGAAGGAGACATTCAATGAAATTATGCGGGCAGCAAAATGGTCATCAAACTGGAAGCAAGGAAAGCTTGTGTTAATCAAGAAAAATACTGGAGATAAAGCTGACCGGACAACGTACAGACCACTATGTTTCCTTAGTACATTGGGAAACTATATGAGCGCGTATGAAACTATATGAGCGACTGAACAGACTCGAAATACACATCAACGAGCAAAAATTGCTCAGCGAACGCCAATTTGGTTTCCGTAAGGGCCAGAGTACAATTGATTCTCTCAAGCTGGTAGACAAGCTCGCTAGAAAAGCAACGGCTGAGCAAGGCGTACGAAAAATATGTGTAACACTTGTCACCTGTCACATTCTAGTCACAATTGACATAAAAAATGCCTTGGGAGAAAATCCTGTAGGCACTGGAAGTAATGAACTTTCCGATGTACCTGTCAAAAGTAATAACAGGATATCTACCACAGAGTTCGGTATCAGTGGGTTCGTACCACTGGGTTCGGTATCAGGCCGACACTCTGGAACATAATGTACAATGAACTATTAGAACTAAATATGCCGTCGGAAGTCGCAGAAGTGGGGTACGCTGATGATACTGCAATTATAGTTATCTCCATGACAGCTGAAGACATTAATATAAACTCAAGGACTGCGCTAACAAGAATCGATCGATAGCTGCAATCAAACAGGCTAGAGTTAGACATACAAAAGGCCAATGTAATTCCACTGATAGGCAGAGATCTACAGACAAGATATCAATTATGACAGGACAACAACAACTGAAGTGTGTCACTAATGCTAAATACCCTAGTGTCACGACTGACAGAGGACTAAGCTACTCATAGCATATAAAGGAAGTTACACACAGTAGCGGCGCAAGTCAGAAGGCTCATGCCAAGGATAGGAGGCTCATGCCCGAAAGAACCGAGACGGAAACTACTGTATATCATAGTAAAGTCGATTCTGATGTATGCAGATCCCATATGGACAAGAGAAGCAACCAAAACGAAAAATGTCAACACGTTGCTTGAAAGAGCTTAAAGAATTGGAATGCTGGCTATAACATCATGATACAGGACGGTGTCAACAATAGCACTGCAAACAATTGCGGGCAAACAATTTAGAGAGCGGGATGAATCCCACAACAGAAAAGAATTAAGCGCAAAAGCGATGGCTGAGTGGTAACGGAGGTGGAATGCATCCTCAAAAGGCCGGTGGATAAACAAAATAATCCCGACCATAAAGAGATGGATTGAATGTCCGTATGGTGAATTAAATTATTACACGACGGAAATGCTAACCGGACACGGATGCTACACAAAATACTTGCATGGCATTCGAAGGCAAGAGAGCCCACGGTGCGAGAGATGTGGAAACGGACAAGAAGACGCGGTGCACATTTTGCTATACTGTTGGACATGGTCGAGGCAATGAGAACAAGTGGAAAGAATAGTAGGGAAGATACATAGCCGTGGAGTCATACAATAGAGAGGTGATGAAAGAAAAAGAAAGGGAATGTAGACAGAAAGATAGCACGCTCTCATCAAGCTCCCAGTAAGAGGCACCAGAAGCAGTACTGCTACTGAAAACTGAATGTCAAACGATTATTGAACTGAGGAAAAAACTATGATATACGTAAGCGACTACAACGTCACTCCACTCCCCCGATGAAATTCATATGCGGTACCTGGAGCTTGGTAGAGTCGCCGAGGAAAGCGTTTAGGGCCCGGCCTGTATGACTCGGCCTATGGCTGGGGTGAGTCCCCAAGTACTTAATGCACTTGATGCACCTAAGGCAGCATGAGGTCTGCCTAAACGCATTCCTAAACCTCGATTACAAATAAAAACCTGAACTAATTGCAAAAAGATTCCACCAGAGTCGCTAGTATGCAACCCCTGCGTCAAAGGGGGAAATGTCAAATCGGAATCTTTTTGCCGTATTAGTAGTGTCCACGGGTCTCAAAACATGGATACGAAGCCGAATGCAGCCCGAGCGCCGTGGGACATGGGTTCAACAAGCTTGCCTTATATTATTAAATTTAATCTAAATGTATAAAATCAATTGAATTTAAAATATCATTATCTCTTCATAAGTCTTCTCCTGTAAAGTTTCTTAACAGTCGCAATTGGTCGATTCCGAAAATGAAAAACACTGTTAAAGCATAATATTTTAAGCCCACATCGTTCTTATTGGCTCTAATATAATAAATGTGTTGTTTTGATTGGAGCCAACCAAAACTTTGTTTTATTTCAAGATTTGTTTATTTTGAACTGTTGTTATTTTAAAACATATATCTAAGGGTAACAAGATAATCATGAAAATATTGTAAAGTGGAAAATAGGCAAGCATTTTAGTTTCATTTTATTACATCCACTATTTTCAACAGTCAACATAGCTAAATTCTAGGACATTTTTAATAATTCCAACATTATTATTATAATCAAGTTAGTTGTATAACTTAAAATCATTTAAACTAATTAATAGATTAGTAACTTCGGTTGATTCATAATAAGGTTTTTTTTTAAATAAATGTTGTATTAAAATGTACATTCGTACTATTAATTAATGTATTGCTTGCTACCGGTTTCGCTTACAAGAAGCATCATCAGGATTAAAAATTGTATTTAAGAAGTATAGCACTGAGAAATTATGAAATTATGAACTAAGTTAGTGCATAATTTCTCAGTTCTATACTTCTTAAGTTAAATTTTTAAGCTTAATAATTTTCTTAAGCAGCTACAGGCTTAAAAATTTTAATTAAGAAGTATAGGATTGAGAAATAATGCACTAACCTAGTTCATAATTCCTCAGTGATATACTTCTTAAGTGAAATTATTTATCCTGAAGATGCTTCAATTGTAAGCGAAACCGGCCGCAATAAATCAATTAAAAATAAGGAAGTACATGTTAATATAACATTTAATAATTACTAGATGTCATATAAATCTGACTTCATTATTTGTAAGTAAAGTAAACGCTACAAACGGGAACAATTAATTTTATTCTTCCTATCTACTTGACTTATCTTCTGTGGCTACTATAAGGGCAAAGGGATTCAATGAAGTTTTGCCAGCAGACTCTTATGCATCCCAACCATCGCAGTTCTCCCCAATTCTTCCCTGCCTCAGCTGCTTCATCCATCACAGATTTCTTTCAAGTCTGCCAAGGCCGGCCGCGCCCACTTTTCCCTTGGGGGTTCCACTTCCGCGCTTTCTTCTCGATGGGTCCATCCTGCTTCGTCAGTGTATGGCCTATCCATCTCCATTTTCGCATTTTTATCCGGTTAACAATAGGAGTTTCACCAGTCCGTTCGTGTAGATCTTCATTTCATATCATGTCTCGCCAGTAAACACCCAGTATTCTGCGAAGACATCTATTTACAAACGTTTGTAACATGAATGTCATTTTTGGAGTAACTTTTCAGGTGTTACATGCGTAGAGAAAAACAGATTTAATATTATTGTTAAAGATTTTAATCTTTGATCGTACAGATATTATATGACTTTTCCACAGGGAATAGCTGCACAAAGGACTCATTTGCCTTCTTTATATGTGCTTTAATGTCCTCTAATGCTCCACTTGAAAAACATCACCGATGATTATTCCGCTATTACTTCGGGAGCAGCAAAAAAATCCTTTTTACGCATCAACGTCGTTATTCAATAATTTATCTCACACCATCAACTATTTCATATACGTATTTTATATCTTCGTCATGCCAACCGGCTGGAGCCACCTGCAATATCTTCGCTAAACATTCATCAATCAACCTTCAATTCTACTGACGTCCTGGAGAAGCAGACGAAAGTCACAAGCCAATAAGAAGAACAAAATAATATCAGAAATCAAATTATCTTTAGTTCGGTATTTTTTACTTTCAATTATTTTTTGATTCAATTACCTAATTGAATCATCGTAACAACTTTTAAATTATAAATAGCAGCTGTACCTTGTCAGTAAATTGAAATCGCGATTTGAGTTACACATATGAAGTTATAAATATTAAAAACAATAAACCAAATTATTTAACCTTGTTTTTCGATTTTATTCATATATGAATTTAAGTATTTGTTTATTATAATGAAGAACATCGAATTTCTAACCCAACCATGAATTAACTCAAGCAGAGCGTTTTTTATGTTACAAAAGATCAGAATAGAGAAAGCAATATAGTGGTGAAAAGCATAACCTCGATCCTGCTTTCATAAATAAATTTTCTAGCAGCAAAATGTTCGTCATGGCTGCAGTTCAACTGTAAGAAATTATATATAAATTTTTATTGAGTAGTTTATAGATCTGAAACAATTAAATTAATTTCTGAACTAATTTCATTCACTAATTATCAATGAACTAATTTTTATTGTAAAACTCAATGAACTATTAAATATTGCTTGGTAATTATTACATTTACTTGGAAATTAAGGATAAAATTTATCCCATGCGAATTAGTCTTTTCACAAATATTAAATAGAAATCATGTTTTGTTTTATCATTTTATGAGCTATGCTGATCCGATATCAATTAATGCTACAAACAATTAATTTATATTTTCGTAAATTATTCACTTATATTTTTGGATGCTTTTTTAAAGTTGGGTGGGTTAAATTGATAGACGTGAAATTTATTTATCTAGTAAAAACTCATCCCGTCACAAAACTCATTTTGTCACAAAATAAACGTGACAAATTCTAGTGGAGACGCCGGGCACTTTGTTCTTGTAAAATTCGTCGTAATTTTACATCCGTAGCCAATTTTTTTTCAAATTATTCTGCCTTAATTTATTTTCTTCACGTTCACCACCACACCAATGAATGGTGACAATATGGTTTTCTTTGGTTTAACAATTCATAAATAAAATAATAATAATAAAACATTAATTTAATGCCCAATATGTAAAATTTGGCACCAAAGTATTAAAATTTTAGTTACAAAAGGCTTATAATTGTTAGTTTTAAAAGATGTGTATACAAATTAAAAAACTCATCAAAAATATTTTCTCCTAGCTATAGTTTTATAAATATATCCATAGGTACTCGCTATATGCATTCATATAACTGCATGTTGTAATTTGATATATTTGATAGAATGCGAGGTTGTCATATTTAACTTTGATTTAACATCAACTTTGGATTTTGCGATATCCTCGTAATTGTTGCCGATAGATATTCAAATGGACTTGTTAAATAATGTTTCAAGAAACATTTTGTTCTTATTAATTATAACAATTTTTTGTGAAATAAAATTTGACATATATTTAGAGTAGTTTCATTGCTCGTATGTAAAACTTTTGTTTACTTTAGTTGTGGTTCTCTGTGAGAGAATTTTATCTGATTTAAATTGTTACTCGTTAACGAGTTAAAAAAGCGACTTTATTTGATTTAGTTATTGAATTGATTAATGTCAATTTATTTGTTACTTAAAGCAAATTTGAAATATTACAAGAAAATGCCTTAAAAATATTTGAAAATATTAAAATAACTAATTTATTTAAATAAAATATAAATCAATATTAAAAAAAAATACAAAAGAAAGACACCGCGGATAAGTTATCAAATTTTAGCTAAGAGAAAAACACCTCTTTGATGTTTTCACGTTTAACATATACTTCAACTTTATTCTAGTAAATCAACAATATATATATATATATATATATATAAATTTTATATATGTGAAAAACGTCGTAAGCACTATTATATATCACTTACATTGTGACTTGAGTTTCGGACGTGGGTCCATTATCGAAGGTATATTTAAAAAGGAGCACGTAACAAAGATAATACAT
>WYDF02064902.1:0-11637 GCA_009867245.2 Adranes taylori
GTTCCACATTACAATTTGAGTGTTGTATCTTTCTCAAGTTTAACGAGCTGCGTACTGCTATCAAAATATCGTCTCCAACCCATTCAATTTTCTAGACCTGAACATCACAAATAATCTTTCTTACAAGATTTACAGGAAGCCCACCCTTACCGATCACTGTATAGGTTAATCATCAAACCACCCTCTTCAGCATAAATTAGCCTTCTTCAACTTTAGGTTTCATAGACTTTTCCGTTACATTATCTTTTATAACGATTTTGTTTCCGAATTAAACATTATTTTACAGGTTGCCTCATCTAACCATTACTCACCTATACTTGTGAACAATATTTATTACAAAAAAGACTGAGGAAAATTAAAAACTTAACACGAAATGATTTATCCTGGGAACAGAAAAACCTGCTCACAAGTACTTATCCCTTACATTCATAGATAATTTATCGTACCATATAAAAAGCACGTTAAACTAATCATTCTCTGAAAAGATATTTGACTCATACAGGTCGCCTCCTCACTTAAAAGACCGTCTACTTCGTACTAAGGATCATATCCATTCCATCAACTGGAGTGGAGTATATCGACTTCAATGCGAATGTGGTTGCAATTAGATTGGTAGATCGTGCAAGAAATGCATTAAGGAACATCTGTCTTGTTTCCGCTATCGGAAAACGTCATCTAACTTTGCTAACCACCTTTTAGAAATGGGCCACGAGTACAAAGACATGTTTTTCACCCCTTTATAATACTATAAAAAATGAAAAAACTTGATACAGCAGAATCCTTCGAGATAATCAACGCAACACAAACCGATTCACAGAAAAATTTGAACGACCATATAGGTTTCTCCGGAAGCGAATTTTTTTAAAGCTTTGAGATTTAGAGATTATTTATTTGTTTCCTATGTAAATGCAATTTTTTATTTTATATTTTACTTTACTTCTTTTCAATAATTTAATGCCTTGTCAATCATATTTATGGAATGTAATTTAATTTGTAGTTAATTACTCTTCCTCTGATGATGAGGAAGAGTACGGTGTGATTGAAAACGTTCAGGTTTAGAACTAATAAAATAAGGAGTTAGACGATATCGTTTTTCATTAATTATTTACATTTCATTGCCCAAGTTGAAAAGTGTTTTGAGTATCATGTTAAATCCTGTTACGATATTTCCGAACATAAAACTTAAATTCAACTTATTAATCGTAACCATATTGTAAGTAAATATTTGGGAGTTTAGATATCTAATTGCTTATTAAAATGTTTGCCTACAGAGATTGTTAATTAAGGATTACTTTTCCATACTAAATTTTTAAGGGGAACATCACGGATATTTAGAACAGTAATTCTCAACCTGTGTGTTATTTCGAAATAACAGAAAACGAAAGAAGGTGAGCAAGTACACATTGTTTTGCTATGATTGTACGCTGGATGTTCAACATCAATTTGATTTTAATTCCAGTGTGGTATTTTTTTCACACATTAGTAAATTGATTTGCTCTATAAAGCGGTCTTATTGGTATTCACAATTAGAAACAAAGCAGTTAGGTATATGCATGTAGCGAAACTTAACTTAAACTAGAATAATTTTAAACATGGTCAATTCTGTGGAAAGGTTATTTGAAAAAAGTTTAATAGAATGATGTACGTTCTTTCACCTTCTTTCACGTTTTTCACTAATGTACTGTCACTTTGTGTGTATAAGCTAATATTAGAGATGAGTTAGGGGGGTCAATAAAAAGACACTTTGATTGTTAATTTTTTTTATATCCCGTCCCAATTGTGGAAATGGGGTAACACCTCATAATGGTTCTTCTCACTCGTTAAACTACCAATTACGTGCATAGAGCTCTGTAATTGTTACATATGTTCATAATGTAAAAGCTTTTCAAATAAGCTTAAAGAAGCCAGCGTGATGCAAAGCTCTTTGTCGTTAGACAAAGGTGTACTAAAGCAGAGGTTACTGATGACAACCACCACCTATGCCAGAAATGGTCTATCTACCCTGCCTGAGTTTTTAACCTAATTGGGTGTTTCATGCAATCAAATTGTAGTTTTCTAAACAATTAACGTATCTAATTAAAATTTTAATACTCAATTGTGATCTTGAAGGAAATTCTATACAATGACAAAATATAATACATGTAGGAAACTATATAGATCCTACAAATGACTATAGCAAAAAATAATTAGTAGTAACTTTTATTTGTAGAAGAGTACTGTAAAATATTTAATAGGTATAATTAAGAATTCAGGTTTGGAAGAATAAGCATTAATCAGATTTATAAACCTGTGGCACATGGTTAATCGATTAGATAGAACCAAGGGTCCCATCGAGGTCAATATTAATGTATTTACTAATTTTGTTTTGAAGATAAGTCCAGAATATATTAAATGAACGACAGATACCGGGTACTGTATCCATATTATGTTTCGAAATTGACTACATAACATCACAGCTGCGTTCTACCATTATTCCATTGGGAATTGATTTTTTGTTCATACTATCATTAATACTCATGCAAAAGCATTTATTTAAGATGTTGCTACGTGACACCTCGCTGCCACCGCCGACTCCCATTTTAAATTAAAATACAATTATGTATACCCCAAATTTAGTTAAAAATCTAGTTATAAAGTCTTGTTATTTTTGAATCTAGTTACTTTTCAAAAATAGTGTGTGCCCACCTCTAGTTTCAAATCTAGTCACAAAATCTCGTCATCTTTTTGAATATAGCTACATAATCCAGGTACATCTATTAAACTTCATCTATATCTAGAGTATGTAGCATATTCATGTTTAAACTCCAAGTGTGTACCCACCTCTAGTTTCAAATATTGTTACAAAATCTAGTTACTTTTTCTAACATTGAAATGGAGAGCCCTCATCGCATGTCCTCAATTCAAATTTGGCGCTAAAATCGAAAGCTGGAAATGCGCTGTGTGTGTTCTTCTAGGAGGTCACACTGACATTTTGGAGGCTCTAGAATCTACTGTATGTAATATATACTTATTTCAACCGCCATGTTAGATATTTAACCATCCCCCCCCCCCTTCCATTCAAAATTCTGCAAAACTGTTAAATGACGTCATTTTGTTTTTGTTCAAAAAAATATTGTATGGGCTCGGTATATTATTTTAGACAATTATTTTTTATACCGATTTTGGTAGTATCTAATTACTTTTTTAGAAACTAGTAACAAGTTTCTACTTCCAAATTTTAAATCTAGTTACAAATCTAGTTGCTTTTACATTTGGGCGAGCCTTCCCCACGTGTTGTTGGACCACACCACGCTGGAGAGAGTATCCTAGAGGACGCTTTTGGACCAGACCACGTGCTTGCTGTTTACAAGCAACTAGACTACATGCTTTTTATTTACATTTGACTCGGCGGCCATCTTGGATTGAGTAACATTTATGTTATACTGGGTAATATCTTGCGTCATACTATACCAAAAGATAATCTTAAACAACAAAATTTGTTTAAAATCCAAACATCTTATTTAAAATGCATCTATAGTTTTGAAACTACTTATTTTTGAATCTAGTTACTTTAATCTACTGACATCTAGCGTTAAAAATTTACCCTTTTCCTTAATAGAAAAACCCTAAGGAAAAACCCCTTTTCCTTAATAGAAAAACCCTTAATAGAAAAACCCTAGATGCGGATGGATAGAAAGAAATTTGTATTACATACATTTCACATTTCTCAACTTACAAACCGTAGTCATCTTGCCCCCTCTCCTGTTGCTCAGTTGTGCTCATTTTCAGACTTCACAGAAAAGGGTTTCCTTCTTAGCCAGATTCGTTGTTTATTTTAATTTTTTCACCAGTTTTTACACTATTATTTTAAAGGCTGTTTGTATAATTTCTCCAATATTTTTTTAATCGCCTTGTATAATAGAAGAATTACAGACGGGAGTAAATAGCAAAAAACTTGGCCGTAGATCCCACTAAATTTCGTGCAGTATTGAGCTGCGCAAAGAAATTTTCTTTTCTTCTCACACATTAAAATAAATTGTAGAACAAGTATAGTACACAAATGGAGCTCTAAAGCATTTTACATACAAGCGGAATTATCTAGCTTGCTGCTATATGGATCGGCGGCATAAGCAGGTTACCCTTAGCTTCATAACTTATATTTCAACAGATTTAAAATGCATTCCAAATATATTATACTTAAATAGTTTGTAGAAGTTCTGAGAATACTAGGCACTTACTGCACCTGCATTCAATCATCATCATACGATTGTACGTAGTTCAATTAGAAAGCTCCAGCTAGCTAGATTTTGCGAAGATCATTTCGGACGTTGACTAATTAAAAATTGCGCGATTCTAATCGTTTTATTAAAAAGTTTCAGTGAAAAATATAACTTGGAGTCAGTAACCATGACGGCGCAGTATGACACTCGAATGTAAGATTTTTATTTAATTACTTAATTATTATTTGGTGCAGGGGCTGATAAAAATCCAGATATATTTGTTTCATCAGTTATGCATTAGAATTTCAATAATCATTATACTTTACTAAGCCAAATGATTTAACCCGCAACATGGCCCCAAAACGTCGCGCCCTCTTTAATAGGGACGTAAAGCTGCTTTCAAATAGTTAATTAGGTACCAAGATTTGAAACGAAATTGTTGGGGGTTAAATCAAAAGAAATCATTTGGTTTAGTAAAATATATTGATTGTCAAAATATAATAGCTTGGCATCTTTGCCAAAATAATGTAGATAGTTAGTATTTGAAAACTAGTATACCTATGAATTAATGTATCCATGAATTCATCTCCCCATGAATTCCCCAGGTGCCCGCTGTTTGCCTCCGGCATCGGACATCTTCGCTTTGTTCCGCTGCCCACCTTCTTGACTCACTTTTGGGGTATATTTTAATAGGGCAGTCTGGCGCCTGCCAAAAATTTTTAAGTATCCATGACTTCCCCGGTCCTTTGACTTGCCTACAGCGTACCGCCTCTTTCCGAGTAACTTTTAACAGAGAAGTCTAACCTAATCTAACTTAACCCAAATCTACCTCTAAAACGCCTCCCCATAAATCCCCGGGTCACCGTATTTGCCGAGAGTGTGGACAATTTCGCTAGTCGCTTTGCCGAATCTTGACTCATTTTAGAGCACGCCAGACTGCCACGAGCTTTTGAATTCGACTGTCTATCAATCCTTCGACCTCCGTATATTTTTGAGATGATAGTTCTTTAATGTTAATAATGCTTCATTTGGACGATCTGCAACTAAATTTTATATTAGGTTACATGAGAATTCCGACGTTCATATTAGATCGTAGAAATATACCAAAAATTCTTTTCTGTAAAAATTGGAGGAACAGTAAGGATTCGAGTTGATCTGCTACTACTCGAAGATACCAGGAAAATAATGTTTCAATATTAGACGCTGCAATGCTATTATAATAGAAGTTAGATAAACATTACTTAATATACATTATCAGAACTGAAATAAAATAAAACATCTCTGGTAATTTGATCAGCCCTTACACCAAATAATAACTAGTAATTAAAGTAATTAAATAATAAATCTTACAATCGAATATGACAATGCGCCGTCATCATTACGAGTCTAAGTTATATTTTTAGATTGGAACTTTTAATTATGTCCAACTTATTTTGAATGCCCCTTAGTCATTGCCCGAAATGATCTTTTATAGACATCACAGAATCGAGCTAGCTGGAGCCTCCTAATTCTACTGCGTAAAACTATACGATGACCAACCGCATGCAGGTGCAATTTTCCTTGAACACGTGTGCCTGGAATTACCAGAATTTCTATTTAAATATAATATAATTTGAATCCATTTTAATTTTGTTGAAATATAATTTATAAACTAAGGGTAACCTGCTTCTAGGGCAATATAGTATTAAATGATAATATAGTAATAAATTCTATAAGACAAAGTTGTCAATATTTGATTTTGTTTGTTTCTTGTTTGTTGCAGGTTTCTAACACTCTTTTCCAACTGCTTACCTCAACCTACCGTTTTGCGCGTATGGGATTTAATCTTTCTGGAAGGAAATGAGATTCTTTTGCGTACATCGCTCGCCATATGGCAAATTCTTGCAGATCGTATAATGAATGTAAGAAGTGCCGATGAATTTTATTGTATAATGGGAACTCTAACACGCGATATCCTCGAATATGATTTGATTGATGCTAATACTTTAATTAAGGGCATTGTCCTAGTTGCACCCTTAACGGAGCTTCAAGCATTAAGAGACCATTATCTGTATAATATAAATCCATGGGTTAGCAGTTTACCAATAAGTCAGAAAAATACGGATAAAAGATTGAAACCGTATCGGAAAGATAAACTAATATTAGATATAGGTGTATTAAAGAAACAATATGTTAAATTGAAGCAGCGTCAGAGACAAGCCCATATAATTTTTAATACAGCTTTGGAGAGGCAAACAAGTAAACCTGCTCCTGTAGCAATGAATCATTTATTGCTTGGAAAAACAGCTTTGGTATCATCAAAGAAAATAGGCCCGCCAAAAGGATCTATTCCACCAATCAGACAAACTCCTGTCAGACAAATCAATTCCAGTGTTTCAGAACGTAATGAATCTTCGTCCACATCTTCTTCAGACACTGAACTTTGTGATGAACCGGACGATTTATCAGAATGTGATAATGAAATTGATATAAAATCCCAAGATAATATAACTCAAGACAATCTTATACAACTTAATGATTCTAAAAACATGTCAGATGACAATACTTTTGATGTTAGTAATGTAAATGATGAAAGTAATCCTAAACTTATAGTCAATTTAGCTGCAACAAATGATGATCCACCAAATGAAGATATACCTCAAGAAGTTAATGTAAATAATGATTTAGTTGATTTTAGTAAGCCTCATATTGAACGATCTAGTAGCTTACAATCCGATGATGGTTTTGATTTTGAAAAATTCCTTGAAGAACGTGTTAAATGTTTTAATCCAACTGATCATGTAAATGACAAAGAAGATGAGAAATCTGCAAGTAAGCGAGTAACTGGTGCACGGCGAAATAGTATTAAAGCTCTTGAAATAATTCAAGAAAATTCTTTAATTTTACATCGGATATTGCAGTGTCAGCCGAGACTGAGTTTTTCGCCACCATTGATTAACCAAGAAACGGAAAATGCTACAGCTTTATATGAACTCGACTCAAAAAAGCAGAAAACCTTAGACGATGCAAACGCATCAATAATGGATTCAGACGATGAAAGTTCCATATCTCATTTATTTGAGGAAAAATGTTACTTAAATAAAGATTTAGATACAATCGAAAATTCAGTGTTGCTTTTGGATTCATCTAGTAATTATTTAAAGTTTGCAGAGACAATTTCCTCAAATGGGTTAAATACTTATAACAATTCAAATGAGATATCAACAATTGATTTACAAAATAGGTTAATTAGTGTTTTAGAAAAAATTAATGAATGCTCATCAATACAAGAAACAATGAGAGATGATATGAGCAGATATAACTCTAATCAAACTTCCTCAGCTGCGTGTATGAGTTTAAATGATTCTAATGTGCCTGAAATTAAATTAGATGAAACGCTTGACTCTAATAAAGAGGAGCAAGCATTTGAAAATGAAGCGACATTTTTAAACGATGATTTTATACAAATAGCGTCAGATTCTAAATATAGTAGTATCTTGGAATACAGTAGGAATTTGGACGAAAAATTTAATAATTTAATATTGAAGAATGGTTCTCTTAAAGGTTTTGTTAAAACTAAGAGTTTCGAAGCTACAGATGGAATTGACAAAATTACTGAACCCAAGTTATCACATAGTTTTACAGATTTTGTTAATGAGCCATCAGAGGAAAATAGAGATAAATCAAAAATTGATTTAAAAGATCATTGTTTATTAAAATTTAAAGAGTCAGAAACCGCTAATAAAAGTATTACTACTGACTATAATAAGGAATCAATAAATTTCACATCTGATATGCCAAAAGATACCTCAACAGAACAGTATGAAAATTTAGTTGATTCCAAAGACGTCACTTATAATTTTGACTTTCCCGATATAACGCAATGTTTCGAAAAGAAGGATATGCAGCCAATTAAATATAATATATTGCCATGTAAAGATGTTGACGCTATCTCAATAAGTCCGGATAGAAATCCACTCATGCCCGACTTCTGTGTGACAAATCTACAAAGTTTAGAGAACAGTAAGTCCGGGGGATTATTAAATCTGGATACACTTGGCGAGACTCCAGCATTAAAGTCGCCAAATCGAATTTATAATCCATTTCCTGTAAATGTAAGTACTAGACAAAATAAGGAACTTGGCTTACGTTTGGGATTATACAAGAAATGATTAAAAGCAGCGTCTTTCATTTGTAGTGCTCAGATGATATGGATTAAATTTTAATTCTGTAAAGACTGTCTTATTTAATAAGAAAATTAACTATTAAAATGCCTAGTAATGCTTCTTTAACTAAGTATCATCTTTGATATAAATTATATAGATAAAACTTTAATTTTTCAAAATCAAATTATAGTGTATATTGCCTTTTTTGGCATGGTCCATTCAATATGTGTTACATATAAGTGTTTTGTTAAATAAACATAATGCATAAAATTTTTAGTAAATATATAACTTTTTATGACTTTGCGTACATTATATTGAGGGGCTCATATCAAAGGAGCGTATGAGTCATATGGTACAATTTTATAGGAACCGAGCGAAACGTTCAATTTAATTTCAATTTAATTCAATTTATAAATCGCAAAGTCAATTTTTAAATCTCAATTTAATTTTTTTTAATCTTCTCTTTTGGCTTTTGGCGCATTCACTTTTATGACATGTCACTCGCAACAATAATGCTTTGTAATTAAAAGCATAAAACATGTAATTATAAGCAGCTTATGATGATCTCGTCAGAGCTATCTTCTTGAATCGCTCCGAAATTTGAGTGTTTACAAAAGGCATGATACTGCTTTGGTATTAATAAAGGATCGCCATAGATATTGCCTTTTTTTATCTCAATTGCTCAGGAATGTTGGTAGGGCTTCGGAAAACTTCTTCAACTTTGAAATCTTTATCCCAAAATTCTTTTTTGTAAATTAACAGGTTAAGACATTCTGTTATAAATCTTAGCCATTTCACCGTTCGCCACTTGAAATTTTTCCCATCTTGAGCTTTGTTTCATAACGTTACCTTTTACGATTTTAGAATCAAGAAAATCTTTATGGTTTAAGATTTGAGCATTGTTAGATCTTTTTTATTTTCGTAAGTTTTACAACATTAAGTTGTCAGGCAAAAAGATTTTGGCATACTCAGAAGCTCACTCTTTACGTACATATAATCGCATTCCATGTGCTTATGGCCAAGTTCTTAAGATGAATTAATTCCAAATGACCAATATTGGAAACGGCCTAGTGAATTATGTACGCAACTATAAAATTAGGTTTTGTCCTGCATAGCAGTTAGAAAATATCACCATGTGCTTCACAGTTGCCGAAAGGCTCCGAAGAAAGTTTGAGAGACAACCTGCTATTTTATTTGAATCTCTTTTGTTGCCATTTTGAACCTCATTTGCAAAGCAGTGGCCTTCCTTTTGTTTAACGGATTAAATTGTGAAGTTAAATGTAGTTCATCTTCTTTTGTAAAATACTTGTTTCATATAAAAAGTGAACTATATAAAATGGCTTTGATGTGAAAATTTGCCGAAAAGAAAGAATAATTAATCTTTGCTACTTTTTTTCGTTAGCAGCTTCTTTTCGTCTTGTATGAAGGTGGTAATTATCCGTTATTGCTGTTTTCTTTTGCTTCATGGAATTGCTCAAAGTTCTGGCGCCAACACTGATCCTTTCCTAGGTACATGAAAACCATTATCTTTTCTGGAATCTAAATATTCTTTTTTCGAATCATTGCGTCACCAGTGACCTGGCACTTTTGGATGCTGACTCATCGATGCTTTGTAAATTACCTGGTGAATGTTTGTTTCTGTTGTTAGGAGAATTAATGAGATCAATAGTTTTCTCGCATTCCAATAAAGAGGTATCCACAGCCTTCTCAGAAACATCTAGTTTTATGATAAAAAAAATTTATAGACCATATCTTTGGCACCTTAGTAATGCAAGTAATGAGTGCTTAAATTTGCGTTTCACTTTTATTTTCTACCCCTAGTCGCAGTAATATGGTTCATGTACG
This sequence comes from Adranes taylori, assembly GCA_009867245.2. Classification (NCBI taxonomy): domain Eukaryota; kingdom Metazoa; phylum Arthropoda; class Insecta; order Coleoptera; family Staphylinidae; genus Adranes; species Adranes taylori. Next base: position 10,190 of record WYDF02064902.1, read on the forward strand.
ATGCAATAAAGCTTCTCTGTCTAATGAGATTCCCCAAGTCCCAGTAATTGTTAATTATGTAAGTTTCGTATAATCAAACATTTTTTCGCACTTCATTTTACATGTGCATTCTTGACTAGTACGAGTTGTCAATCGATTTTTTTCCCAAATATGCCCTTCCTGAGGTTTCTCGTTCTCTTTCGTATATTCAATTTCGAAGTGAGTAGATTTTTTATGAGCTCTTGGTGTTTTCATCTTTTCTAGAGGATCAAGAAAATCTTGTTGATTCATAGGAACTTAGTGTGTCGCTGTGAGTTGCTAATGAAATAATTTTACCCACATTCAACTCAGGTACTTTTTAAGAATTCATCATCGATGTGTTGGGAGTATTAATTTGAATCAAACTTCAGAAGCCCAACTCCAAAAATTTTCCAAAGTTCTTAAACATGACAATAAATTGTTTCCACTATCCGGATTTCGAAGTAACGAAGACTTCCTTATTCATGCAATTGAACTAAAAAGTTACTGCAACAAAAATCATTCTGTACACAATCATAACAATATATAAATCCTCAAACGAGGTATGAATAATCTGTAATGAACAATTAATTAAAAAATATATAATTTATTTACCGCATAAAAATTTGAAATCATAAGGATCAAGATACCATATTCTCATAAGAGCCATCTAGAGGAACATATTTAAAATCATTGAAGTTAGAAAATTAATAAAAGCAATAAAAAAACACCTTGTTGTCCAGAAATTTCAAGTAAATAATGAGCATAAAAATTATAATTCGAGCAATCGTACTCATGGACTAAACTGGTTATAAAAAACATTTAATATCTCTCTTAACCTATGCAAGAAAAGCCTTCCTTATCAGGAACGCTCTTACCTGAATTATTTTAAAGAAGAAGAAAAGACGCAATGTTAGAAGATTACTTTAAATTTCTATTTTTATTTTGGGTTCAATTTCAAACCATCTTAAAAAAACTAATTCTTTCAAGTATTATTTAATCATGCCCATTTTCAACGGGCCATTCTTTAACTAATTGTAAATAATTAGCAAGAAACTCATTTTTACATAACCAACTAGATCAATCAGCAAATGAAGTTATTAAATTTCAATGTTTCAGGTTGCCAAATTTAATAAATACATTTAAAAATAAGTAACTCATGTAACTGCGCCATTGTGAATAACTATTATAAAAATATATTCACTACCATCGCTATTAACAAAACACTAAATCAATGCTAAACATTATGAGCAACTACTAGCATCCAGAAACTTATTCAATATATTATTAAATTTAAATGATACGTGTTTGTTCAATAAAGTTGTACCGTTCAAATAAAGTTCAATAATAAAAGTTCTATTGATATCAGACTTGAATGGTTTGAACTGTGCCAGAGTCTCGCTTGCGGCTCTTCTAGCGGAGAATCCTAGCGACTGACACAGATTGCGCAA
>WYDF02064913.1:0-11637 GCA_009867245.2 Adranes taylori
CTCAATTTTTGTTTAAATATATATATATTTTGTTATACATGTACATTTTTTTTCTACTCTCTATTTGTTATCTTTTACGACCTGAGCAAATGTTTATATATCTCTAGATGACATGTAATCGCTTGCTGCAATAAATATGATTTATGATTGATGATATGATTTACGATAAAGATGGTTCAACGTTCTATAGCAAAAATTTTAAGCAAAAATTACCTGGCTGACTTAGATTTCTAGATGCTTCAGAAGTGAGAGTTGGAGATGTATGGCGTGTACTGGAAAGTATATTTCAAAGCAATTCGGCTGGAATAAACACCGACACGTGTTGTTTAGGTGTAACATTGATCAGAATGCGCATAGGACACGGAAAGAGAATTAGTACTTATTAAAATACGTTTGAAGAAGAATTTTAGCGTGGCAGGGTATTGTGGTTAATACAAATAAAGACAATATGTATTTACCTAGAGCTCTGGTTGTTGCGTTATCGAAAACTAATAACGATATGAATTATCAAAAGATTCGAAAAGATATTGCAAAAATACTTTAATTATTAAAAGATGCAAATGTAACAATACCCTGGTGTTAATGAACTGCAGCAACTCCAGCAACAGCTAAACGATTACCAGATTACTATATATAATTATAGAAGTAAATGTCGGGAGGTTATGTTTAAAGGACGAACTGCAGAAAAGAAACTCAATTTAATTTCATACCATCATAACAATCACTATAATGTAATTACATCATTAACGTCTGCCTTCTGCTATGTCTACTATTGTAGTCATTGTCATATACCATACGATCATAAAGACAAACATAATTGTGGAGCAACATGTCCATGCTGTCAACGGTCGTCGCCATGTAAAGCTGACGATGATATTCATTGTGATGAATGCAATAGAAAATTTCGGCGTGCTAGTTGTTTTGAAAATCATAAGAGATCATCATCTAAAAGCGAAACGTTGTGTGATGATACTAAGCGCTGCAAAGAATGTTTCAAAACGTACACAATCGGAAGGAAGCATAAATGTAATGAGATTTTCTGTAAAATTTGTAAAAAAAGCACAACAAAAAGATTATTTTTGTTTTATGCGAATTGAGCATGGCTTGCCGGAATTGACCGCTACTCTGATTGTTCTCGATGATTTGGAGAGCAAACAAGAAGAATCGATTACTGAAAATGCAGGAATAATGCAAACCAAATCTTTGTGTTTTTGCTCAAGGATGTGATAAATACATTGAAATCTCTGAAGATGTAAAGCTTTGTCTGAAATGCAAAGTCAGATTTCAAACGCTATTGGCTGATAAATGTACTGAACGCTTCATGTACTACATTTTGAATATGCTAAAACTGTTTAAACAAGTTGCTGTTATTGCATATACGCCATGTCTTGGAAGAAACAGATATAAAACCACACTCGATTATGCGTGGAACCATGATTTCGTTAATTGTATTGTACAATGTAAAGTTTATTGACTCGCTAAATTATTTCCCGATGGCGTTATCGAAACTGCCTAAAGCAGTCGATCTGCCAGATGTATTCAAAAAAGGTTACTTTCCATTTTTCAACAGATGAACAAAACTAAAATTATATTGGTGTTTCGCTATGTAAAGAATTTTATGATTGTGCTTATATGAACGAAGAAGACAGATTTTTTTAAAAATTGTTTGCACAACTTGAAAATGACAAATTTAACTTTAAAATGAAATTGTCGAGTACTGTACGACTGATTTGAATATATTAATGGCTGCCTGCTTAAAGTTTAGACAAATGTTTTTAACTGAAAGTAGTGTTTGTCCATTTACAGAAGCATGCACGATTGCTTCTGCATGTAATAAAGTATACAGAAGAAATTATTTAAAGCCAGCCACTCTAGGTATAATACCAAGAAATTGATATCGGTGACGAGATAATCAATCAAGAGCTGCAATTAAAAAGCTTATTTAGGAGGAAAATAATAGAAATATAACAATCCATCATGCAGCGGAAGGAAAAGAAATTACACTTGCTGGAATACGAGTTGATGGATACTTCGATCAAGTATTTGAATTTATGGGTTTATGGGATGTTTCTATCATTGCAGTATTCAATGATATAACATAAATAGAGATAAACCAATTTATAAAGAATCTTCAGATACTGTTGATTTATTATTTGAATCTGCTAAACCAAATAATCACGACTTCAAAAACTCGGATATGTAGTGATTGAGTGTTGGGAATGTAATTTCATAAAAATACTGTTAAACGACACAGAGCTAACACAGACTTTGTAACGTCATCCATTACTATTGTATACGCCTCTAGTATACGCCACGTGATGCTTTCTATAGAGGCCCTTGTGGTAGTACAAAAACTTATTATACGGTAAAACCTGGAAAAAATTAAATACATAGATATTTCTCGTTATATCTATAGGTATGTAAGACTGGAAAATTTCCAGTTGATTATCCACTAGTGTTTGTAGGAGCCGATAGCCTGACTCTAGACTTACAACAGACAGATGGATTAATAAAATGCAAAATTCTTCCACCAGATACGTACGTTGTATCATCCGGTGTTACCATGTGGAATAGAAATTTCAAATAATAAATGTACTCATAACGACGACGAGCGTGCGTTATTTTCTACCTGGGTTATCGATGAAGTTAATAAAGCAGTATCATTTGGTTATAAAGTGTTTTTGGGAATATATGAGATCTGGAAATATGATGTTATATGTTACGATGAAGAGAACGAAATTGATGGTTTATTTATTGAAATGAAGAATAACTTTATTAAAGTCAAACAACAAGCATCTGGATGGCCAAGTAATTGTATAAACGACAATTTACGCCAACAGTACATTGAAGATTTTAAGAATGCAGAGAATGTTCAATTGGAATCTATTGAAATTGTGAATTATTCTGCTCTCAGGTCTTTAGCTAAACTCATTCTCAATTCGTTCTGGGGAAAACTTGGGCAGAGAGAAAATCAGCCAAAAGTAGCTATTATAAATCAACCACAAAACTCTATCAACTTCTTTTCTTATTAGTCCTATATTAAATATGAATATTATTATTCCTATTAACGTCACGACACTAGTAGCCAATTATGAATTTACTGAAGAATCTTTTGAAGTCATTTCCACTGTTAATGTCTGTATTGCTTCGTATGTCACTACTCAGGCTAGACTTAAACTCTATTCGTATCTGGAGCAACTTGGGGAATGAGTATTGTACTATGATACAGATTAGGTGATATATGTAAATCGAGAGGGTGAATACGATCCACCGACTGGTAAATGTATCGGAGACATGACAGATGAATTTGAAACGTACGATCTTGGCAGTTATATTACAGAATTTGTTAGCGGCGGGCCTAAAAACTATGGTTATAAAGAAGATAATACAGAATATTTAACTTGTTAAGTAAAAGGAATACGATTAAATTATACAAGTTCTAAAAAAGTCAATTTTTCTACAATCAGATACATGATTTTGAACGATAATGAAGACGATGAAGAGCTAATTGTAGTTACGTCATGGCAAATACGCAGAACCGAAGGTCATCAAATTATTACCAAAGACGAATAAAAAATATATAGACTTAATTCAACGAAACGGAAATTTTTAGATAATTATTATTCTGATCTTTATGGATTTACAACAGCTAGATTACAGTGAATATATTTATGCTATTACATGACGATAGATTTAAGAAAATTAGACTTAAAATTTATTGTAAGTTATTGTTAATATCTCTCATCAATATATATGTATCTACTTTAAAACCAATTGTTTTATTTATCAGGACCCATTTACGAAGGTGTGCTATAACGTAGTATCCCTTTGCATACCATTGCGAATTGATATATTGTATTATTAGCAATTAATTTTATATCTGTATCTGAATTTATATATTCATTTATTGAAGCGTCTCGAAACGAGAACCTTACCTCGCATGCTCCGAAATTATTTGTTTTGGAGAGAGATTCATAAATTATTTGCCTTGGCGTGTTGCTTTTCCGGAGTCGAGTTTCCTCGTTTTCTGGATAGTTTCGATTGATTTGTTTGTGTGTGGTTTTTTTTGCTGGTTCTTTTGTGTGTCTGTCGTGGGTGGACTTGGAGTTTGCAGGCGCATAGCCCTAAAAAAACCTTAAACCTGAAGAATTGCAGTTCTCAAGAGCATATGCGGGGTATGCAATGCATATGCTTTAACTTTGGCTTTACCCTAAGTTGGGTGCCCTGTTTTTAGTATTTCGTGATTATATTATTACATATGTTTAATGATTTTTCAAAAATGTCGTAGTTTATTGGTGGTTTGGTTTGTGTGTTTGTGATAGAGTTTTATAAGGTCATTATCACTGAAAGGTGAACTTAGTTCGTCTATCGTGTATGTATTTCTTTTTAGCGTTATATTCTTAAACAATGCTATATCTAGTATGCCAGAGGTTTTATGTGTTGTGCTGTAGCGAGTTGGTTGTTCTAGCGATGCAATTACGATTTGTTTATTTTCTCAATATGCTTGTAGAATTTTGCCGTTTGTGTGTCGTTTTGTGGATAGCCAGTCTGGATGCTTTCAACTAAAGTCTCCAGCGGCTATTGTTGGCTTGTTTTCGTGCAGTACAATGTCTAGATCTTTTGGTAAGAGTTTTTTTTGTGGATTGTAGACCGCGCTTAGTTTTATGTCACCTTTCGATGTACATATCACTATTCCTGTTGTCTCAAGGTGTTCGTAGGCTTTGCAAGTGTGAATTTGGTTATGTTTAATTGTTTTTTCTACTAAGATGGCTGCACCGCCCCGGCCCGCCCCCTCTTTGTATGTTTCGGTTTGTGGTGTATGCTATGTAGTTTGAAATTCCAAATTTAATATTTGGTTTAAGATGTGTTTCGTTTATTAGTGCAATATCTATGTTGTGTTTTTTGAGAAAAATTTTTAATCCAGTTTTTTTGTTGTGAACGCCATTAGCATTCCAGAATACGATTCTGAATTTGCTTTTTATACTCATTGTCTTTTATACAATGCATACTGCATCCATGTGTGCTGGACGAAAAATTCAGAGCCTGTTCGTTGGACGGGTTCGAGTGTAGGAAAGTAGTGTAGAGTTTTCCCAGTATAGCGGAAAACTCATCCTTACTAGTTGATGGATTGTTTGTTTTGGGTGGTTCAGGATTTGACCTTGGTTTGCTTTGTGTGGCTTGATTGTTTTGTGGTGTTTGGTTGTTTTGTGCTGTGTGGTTGTTTCGCGTTGTTTGGGGATTTTATGTTGTATGGTTGTTTCGGTTGTTTTCTGTGATGTGACAGTAGAGTGACTGTATAGGTTGGTTTTGTGTGGTGTTTTGTTGTTGTGTGATTTGTTGTTGTGGTCTAATTTGTTGTGTTTGTGTGTTTTATTTTGTATCTCGCTTTTACAGTTTGAAGTGAGATTGACGTACTCAGCAGTTTGGGCTAGTGGATACGTGTTCTTCATCACAATTCGCGCAATGTGGAGGTTCCGTTTCCGGCTTCGTGAGTAGAGTGGGAGCCGGCGCATTTCATGCATTTGAATTCTGTATGGCAGTTAAGTTGTAGTGGCCACATATTTGGCCTCTGCGACACTGACTAAGGTCATTTGATAAGCGCTTGGCTTCCACTCTAACATTGAGTCCTCAGCAGTGTTTCAGGTCAAAGATAGACTTGAATTTTCTGTCAAGCCTAACCATGACCATGAGTAGTGGTTTGTTGTCTTGTCTAGCGTTGTCTTGTTATTTGATGTTGTGTTGGATATAAAGACATTGGGTCCATGTTCAGGAGTTGCTGTAGTCATTGTTATTTTGTCAGTTGAGTTTATTGAATTTCTGTTGAATTAAAACTGCCTAATGAACAGTATATACGTATTACTACTTGGCGCTTTTGAGCTCTGTACAGAAATCCCAGTAGGTACCACTGATCTGCCCAAATAGCAAAGTGCGCTGTAATATACTGTGTCTAGTCTAACAAATCGTATTGATCGATTCCGCTTTGTATCTTTCGCACGGAGCGTGCCAGCAGGCTAATCGGAGTATTGTTCATTTGTTTATACCTATATTTTTCTTACATATTTTCCATTTACTGAAGCAGCTATTTTATACCTGCTTATCACCTACCATCTGCTCCAGTTAGCATGAAATTAACGCCCCTTGGTCCATACATACATTGTATATCTCACTGCTAATGTGGTGTTTGCTTAAACTAGTTATTTTTCGTGACTACCTTACTCCATACATGTTTTCTCTTTCTATTAGTTAACAAAACATAAAACACACACATAGATTTTCTAACCCATTTACTCAAGCATCGCAAAACGCGATGGTTTTATTCTCCAATACTGAAATCTCTATTTACTATTATATTTCCTATTCATGTGAGTTGCCTTGAATTTTACTTGAGCACATTACGCTTCACTTATATTCATTTTCTATCTATTATTTAAAAAATTAACACTTAGATTTGGTATTATATAACGGGCTTGATAATCGCACCATATCACACTTACTCATATACAAAATATTCATATATATATACTCACACACAACACAAAACCCACACAAACGCGCGCGCGCGCATACACACACAGCACACACACATTCACACACAGCACACACACACACAGTTTGGATCTATTTGAATTATGATATGAGCTATCTAATATTACTTGAATCTATTTCTCTCATTGGTTCACTGTATTTCCCATTATAATACTAAGTTCCGATCATTAAAATTGAATTGAAACGTTAAGATTAGCGAAATTGGATTAGCGATTATGTAACACTTGATTCGAAACGTTATTGATATTGAAATTTGAACATAAGATGCACTATGAGTTGTATCGATACACCGGTATTTTTAACCACATTTGATTTATGAACTAAATATTTAATGAGTACACCGAAATTATTTGGATTTATTTGAATCGGATTTATTTTTAGTTAGAATTTTGAAAAATGTAGGCATGGTCTATTTATTTTGATACAATGAAACCATTTTGACATAAAGAATATTAAAAGTTTTTCTTTCAATAAATTTTAATTATAGGGGTCGACATTTAAAAAAATCAAAACGCGTGCTAACAATAAACAAATATTTAGTATAAACAACGTACATTTAGTATATTTAGTATGAGCGAGGATTTGAGTGACATTTCAAGTTTCATTTGTATATAATTACAGTGGTTTATTCAAGAAAAATTATATTTTAAGACAGGAAATTAAATATTTAGATAGTTGGCCGGAGAACAAAAGGGCTAATTAGCTTTAAATAGAACACGTGACTTGGCATAGACAGACGTTCGAAGAATTACCAACAATTGACATTTGAAATATACCAGTTACAAAAATACCTAGTAACATAACCTCAATTTCAATCGACGAGCGTCCACGCTGGTCTCGGTGCAGAGCAGTACCACAAGCAGGTCCCGGTGCATAACAGAGTCGGATTGGATAGGTTGGATTTTCAAATGACACCTGTCAAACGCAATACCTGTTCCAAAAATACCGCTCTGCGGGACGGGTACCGTTTTAGAGCGACTTAGAAATAGTTCCAGGTGGCTTGGTGTCTGCTTAGAAAGGATGTCGGCAACTACTCTGGCAACACTGGCAAAATGGTTCATAATATTCTAGATGAGATAATCAATATATTTCCCCTCCTCCCACACTCCCCTTTCTCCATTTAACCTCAGTAATCCCTATTTATTCCAAATTATCTGCATTATCCCAACTTATCCCTGTTATCCCATTATTCCGACTTATCCCAACTTATCCCTATTACTCCAACTCATCCCTGTTACCCATACTCACCAATATTATCAAAACTTACCCCTAGTATCAAAAATCACCCCTACTTATTCCCTTACCCTACTTTCCTCCCCTATCTTTCCCACCTTCCCTCTACCTACCTTCTCTTATCTACTGTACGTATGTTCGGCCGTGTGGCTTGAGTCTTCGAAGTCTGGCTGTCTGCGTCTGTCTGTCAGGTGATGCCTAACCTAATTTATATGAACATTTTCTTTGACAATCATCTTTTCAAGTTTCCCTAAACTGCACTTACTTGAACTATAAAGTTACTTTTCAAAATCAAGATACTCACAGCTTAGTCATCCGATCATTTATTCATCTTGTATCGCTTGACAATTAATCGCGTCCTTATTAACTCAAACATTGTTAGCTAACAGAGTTCGCTAACACTATTACGAGAAGTTTGAATTTCAACAACATTTATATAAGCATGTTCGAGACGAGAAATTTTCAATTTATGTAATATACTAACCTCCTTTTCCAGATCAAAATATTCCTAAGCTATGTCATCCAATCATTTATACATCTTGTTTCTCTTAACAATTAAAATACTTCGCACATAATGCGATTTTTAAGCCTAGGTTCATAGTTAAAATCATTTTTGATTTCACTGCATTTATATAAACATTTTCGATGCGAACATCTTTCCAACTTTCAAGGAATTCAAAGTTATTTGAAATACAATGATCCTTTTCAAGATCAACATACTCAAAGCTTAGTAATCCGATTATTATTTATACATCCCATATTGCTTGACAATTAACCGGCTTCGATGCACGATGCGAAATATTTCCCCGCATCCTTATTAACGCAAATATTGTTAGCTAACACTGCTACCAGATAACAGCATTTATACGAGCATATTTCCAACTTTCACACAACTCATGTAATTTGAAATAGGAAGCTTTTTTAAGGTCAAGATACCGCCAAAATACAATGTAGACCTAACCCCACGTTCCCACTATGTCTAACATTGTTAGCTAACAGTGTTTGCTAACACTGTTAGGAGCATTTTGAATTTTAATAGCATCTGTACGAACATTTTAGAGTCGAATATTGTGCCAACTTTCACGGATCACAAACAATTTCAAATAATAAGCTCTTTGCTAAGGTCGAAAGACTCCCAAGCTATGTGATTTATATATTCTGTAGTACATGATAATTAAAAGCCACCACAAAATATAATGCCCAAACCCAAGTCCCCATTAATGTCAACTTGTAAGATAAAACTATTCGGCAAAATTTTTGCAACCTGTATTTCAATAGCATTTATACGAACATTTTTCCAACTTTCCCAAAAGTCAAGTTATTTAAAGTACTCAGATCCTTTTCAAGGATCTTACTATTTGAAGTATTAAATTTGAAGTATTCATATTTGAAGTATTTATATTTGAAGTATCCTTTTCAAAGTCAAAATTCTCAAAGTCAAGTCATCCTATAGTTTACACATCCTATACCAATAGTCTCCGCACTAGAAGTGATGTCTGCCTAAAATCAGGTCCTCAATAGCATGAACAATGTTATCTAACAGCGTTCGCTAACTCTATTAGGAGCATTTTGAATTTTAATAGCATTTGAGAGAAGCACATTTCGCCAACTTTCACAGAACTACATTTATTTAAAGTATTAAGTTTCTTTTCAAGGTCAAAATTCAAAGTCAAATTATGATTAATACATCCTGTATTTAAAAACAATTAAAATCTTCCAAACATGAAGGAATATCTAACCCCAAGTCCTCATTAATACCAACATTGTTACATAACAACATTCGACAGCATTGTTAGCAGCATTTGGAATTTTAATAGGACTTATACGAACATTTTTCCAACTTTCAAAGTTATTTGAAGTAAGAAGCTCCTTTTCCGCGTTAAAATTGTCAAAGCTTAATCATTCTTTCACTTATATATCGTATATCACTTAACAATGAACAGCCTCCGCATACAGTGCAATGCCTGTCTAACCTCAAGACCTCACTAACTCGTATATTGTTAGCCACCAGAATTAGCTTACACTGTTAGGAGCATTTTGGATTTTATTATCATTTATACATACAAACATTTTGGCAACTTTCACAGAACTCAAGTTATTTGAAATTGAGAGCTTTTGCGAAGGTGAAAATTCTCTCAAGCTATGGATGGCATCAAATCCTTTATATATCCTGTGCTACATAACAACTAAAACCTCCATATACGATGCAATACCCAGACCCTATTTAATTCGAACAATATGAGGTAACAGAATCCGCCAACATTGTTAGAAGGATTTTGAATAGCAATAGCATTTATAGGAACATTTTTCAAGTTTTACAAAAATTATGTTATTTGAAGTCTAAGCTCCGTTTCAAGGTCATAATTCTCAAGGCTAAGTCATCCTATCATTAATAGATCCTGTGTTGAGAAACAATTATAATCTTCCACGAAGCAATGTATAACCCCAAGTCCTCATTAATGTCAATATTGTTACCTAACAGCATTCGCGAACATTGTTAGCAGCATTTTGAATTTTAATAGGATTTATACGAACATTTTTCCAACTTTCACAAAGTTATTTGTAGTAATAAGCTCCTTTTCAATGTCAAAATTCTCAAAGATAAATCAATCTTTCACTTATATATCCTGTATCACTTGACAATTAACAACCTCGCCACACGATGCGATGTCTGTCTAAACTCACGTCTTCACTAACTCGCATATTGTTATCTAACAACGTACAATTTAAATGTTAGTAACATGTACACGAATATTTTAGAGACTAACATTTTGCTACCTTACGTCTTGTACTACATGACAATCCACACATCCACATTAAAAGCATCCACACACGATGCAATATCAAACACATATCATCATTAGTTCCAACATTGTTAGCTAACAGAATTCCCCAACATTGTTAGCAGCACTTCAAATGTCAATAGTATTTGTAGAAACATTTTTCCAACCTGCGAAGTCAAAATACTCCCAAGCTATGTCAGCAGATCATTTATAAATCCTGTACTACATGACATTTAAAAGTCTCCACATATGATGCAACGTCTAACCCCAGGTCTGTCACACACCATACATGAAACGAAGTTTGTCTAACCTCACGTTCTCACCACCTCGTACATTGTTAGCTACCAGTGTTTGTTAACACTGTTGGGAGCATTTTGGATTTTAATAGCATTTATACGAACATTTTACAGACAAACATTTTGCCAACTTCCACAGAGTGCAAGTTATTTGAAACAGAAAGCTTTCTTTAAGGTGAAAATACTCTCAAGCTATGGCATCAGATCATTTATACATTCTGTGCTACATCACAATTGAAAACCTCCACACACGATGTAATATCTAACACTAGGCCCTCATTAATGCCCTCATTAATATTGTGAGTTAACAGAATCCACTAACTTAGAAGCATTTTGAATTTCAATAGAATTTATAGGAAGATTTTTCCAACTTTCACAAAAGTTAATTGGAGTCTAAGCTCCTTTTCAAGGTCAAAATTCTGAAAGCTAAGTCAGCCTATTATTTAAATCCTGACAATTAACAGCTTCCATACACGATGCGATGTCTGCCTAACCCCACGTTCTCACTAACTCGAACACTGTTAGCTGACAGCGTTCTTTAACACTGTAAGGAGTATTTTTAAGTGTAATAACATTTATACGAACATTTTGCCAACTTTTACAGAACTCATGTTATTTGAAACATAAAACCCCTTTTATGGTCAAAATACTCACAAGCTGAGGAAAAAGGAATAAATGGGTGATGGAGCGAAAGAGAGTGTAATGAGAGATGTGGGTGGTCTATGGGAGAATGGTATAATAGAATGATGAATGGAGGAGCATGGGAATTGGAAGTAGAG
>WYDF02064924.1:0-11636 GCA_009867245.2 Adranes taylori
AGTTCTTTGAACGTCGATGGTAGTTTGACGAAATGACATCTTAAATGAGATGAACCAGTATAAGGGTTAACCCATCTTTAACTTTAACAATCAAAGTCTCTTTTCATTAACCCTATAAATCATCGTGAATTTCGTACATAATTCATGTATTAGCTTATACACGCTAAATGTAAGAATTGAATAATATATGTATGTACGATTACTTTAAACGGAAAATAACTATTAATTATTAATTAGGTAAGTTAATCATATCGAAAACTACATATTGACTGCGTGAAACAACTCAATTAGCTTAAAATGCCAGATAGGGTAATTGGACCATTTCTGGTATAGGTGGTAGCCACAGAAGGTACTGATGAGTACAAGTCTCCTCAAAGGGTATTGGTGACGGCTATCACTTACGCCAGAAATGGTCCATCTACCCTGCCCGACTTTTCAAGCTAATTGGGTGTTTCATGCAGTCAATATGTAGTTTTTAACCAATAATTAATAGCTATTTACAGCTTAAAGTAATATGTCATACATACATTATTCAAGTCTTACATTTAGCATGCTATAAGCTAATACTACACATAAATTAGGGGGATAATAAAAAGATACTTTGATTATTAAAGTTCTTTACCTCTCGATTGTGGAGATGGGTTAACACCTTCTAACAAAGCATGTTAGGTGAAATAAATTAAATCAATAAAGTACGCGAGTCCAGTAAATTAGTAAATTAGCAAGGAAAATTAGTAAATTAGCAAGGAAAATTAGTATATAGGAGTAGGGGATTTTGGCTGTGCTGTTGATATGTAAATATGCTAACAGCGTCCGATGTAAGAATTGATATGTGTTGATTCGTCGTTGCTCGGTGTATTGCTCCTGCTTACATTGTAACGTGTGAACACCATACGAGATGAAAACGGCGTGTCGGCGGCTATGCGTTGACTACCACATCGAGTAGATGGCTCCGGCTTCTAAATAGCGAATTTTTGAATAGATTAGTTCAGTTCCAATTTTTCGAACTCGGAGACAATGCGTCCAGCAGCAGTCACCGACCACCCAAACCTTTTCATATGCCATATACTGGTTTGTTGATTGCATGTATATTGAATAGCTTTGTTTCTCCTTCTATCTCACCACGAACTTGTTTCCTATTCACTAGTGTATAATACCGCACTACCTACTGGAGTCTACAGGTCTAACCTACGTTCATCGGGGTTGGTTTTAGTCAATCGGCACCAGTAACACCGAATCACATCGCGGTATTACACGCCTATCCGCACTACCCATTAGTTTGTATACTTCTAGTCTACGCGCATCGGGGTTAGTTGTAGTCGCTCGGCAACAATAAGACCTACGAGCATTTGGATGTTACGCAGCTTATAGTGGACTCCTAATATGTCTACCTTTTCCGTTTAAACCTTTGCATTCGTATATGATAACTAATTAACTACTACCCAACTCGGGATTCTTTTCATACAAATGTACGTATGTAATGTATACTAAATAACTCAAAAACGGCTTGGCCGATTCCGATTTAATTTGGAAGTCATAAACTATAACAAATATGTAAATCACTATACACTATTAGGCGAAATCTGCTAGCGATAGAGGGCGCTACGACCAGATGTATTTATTTATATCTTAAAATCTGTATGTGCAATTCAAACCAAATCCGACATGTAGATTCTGCAGACCTAAACAAATACCCTGTCAAAATTTCAAGTCCATCGATGGCCATCAGAGGACACACAGTATTTGTAAAAAAATAAGTTTTGAAATCAAATCCCTTATGAACCGTTTGATGGATATCAATCCAAATGTTCAGCTCATGATCCAAATGTTCAGCCCAAATGTTCAGCTCATGAACAACACTTAGAACAAAAGAACCATGCATTTGTGTAAATATTTTACTAAAATTTTACAACAACAAAATAACAAATAAATAGAGTAATTAGAATCTATGTGGTGCTTTTCTGATAAAGCACATAACACTTATTTAAATATTTTAGGACGTAATACCAACAAGCAAACTCTCATTACTATTTTTAAATTATACAAATGTCTTTAAAAAGCGGGTGGTTCAAGATGTATGGCGTTATTTCACCGATTAGATAATCGAATAGAGAACGCTTATATAATCGATGAAATGGCGCCATACATCTTGAACCTTGTTGGTATTACGTCCAATAATATTTAACAAATAAATGATATCATAAAAGTCATTAAACAAGTAATAAAAGTCAACAAATGAAATAATACAATAAGAAATGCATAAACAAAAAAAAAATAAAAAGCAGCAAATACAATAATATTATAATAAGAAATATATAAACAAAAACAATAAGAAATTAGGTCTTGTATTCGGTAATTGTATGGTACAGCTCAAAACATTCACGAATATGTAAATCAGGTTTACGAGATCATGTATCACAAATATATCGTGTTTCATGTCTATAACTTTTTACATTTCTGTTAGAGCAAATTAAACAGTCTTTCTTCTTTCCTTCTGTGTGTTTGGCGCAAAATATGTAGTTTTCCGTTTAAACGTTCTTCTTTATCCGAAGTGAATTGCCTACCAGGCATTTTCAAACCCTGACGATATTCTCCAGTGAGGTCATCAACAAGTTGACGAACAAATTTCAGGTTAGTCAACGGTCTTCTATTTTGTAGATGTTGTACCATTTAATACATAATGTAGGAATTGACACTACACAACTCTAACCCAAAAACAAAATAGTTTCTTAGACTTTCTTAAAAGGAGTACGAAGCCATATAAGAATCGGCTCGGTCTACACCGCCCATATATTTGTTGTAATTAACAATTACACTTAGTCTAGTGATAACTTGTATACTTCCTCCACGTATTCTTCGATTTACTGGCTCCGTTCCTGCAGCATTCCAGTTACTAAGCATGGTAACCACTCTTTCATCTTTCCATGCTAGTAACAGTAAGTTATCTGATCTACAACGTTTTATCTTCAGCTAATGTTGGTTTTTATAACGTCTAGTAGGAATTTTGTATTGATTTGTATAGTGCCTGTTAAGTGGCAATTCAATTTTAGAAGCTCTTCTGCAAGCTGTATGTAGACTGCATGTGCTCTTCTGCAAGCTGAAGGCTATCGATGTAGATTTGATATCGTTTAGCATCAGGATACATATCTATCAGCTTCCGATATAAATGTAACACAATTCTTATACTTACAGGCAGGTCGGGCCTGACTAGATTTTCTGAAGTAAGCTACCATTATAAGGTAGAATTGAATGCACGTGCCCATTATTGGCCTCAGCTAGTAGATATGTTCTAATTCCCCACTTGTAGGGTTTTTAGGATTATAAGTTAGAAAACATTTTTCCTTTGAATCCAATGACCGATTCATCTACAGAGATTTCCCGTGAAGGCACAAAATGTTCTTTACATTTTGTATCTATAAATTCCAAGTAATGGCAAATCTGCATGAATTTAGAATATCATCAAAAAAGGGAACTTTTGCATTATGATTTTGAGACCAACAGTCTTGTAAATTAGACAGAGGAATTGTGTCCATATTTAAGACAACCCCAAGAAAAGAAAATACGAAATTCAGTCACTGTTATATCAACCTATGTGTGCAATGTAGAACGCTTAGATAATTATTTTTCCGATATCTAAGTTCGAGCATAATTATTCGTGTCTTCCACTATTTTTCCAACAAGGTCATTTATAATGAAAAGTTTCAAAAAGTCTATCGATTCTCTACAGTTTGCGGGAATATGAAGGCCTCAAGTTTTATTACCCGTAGTGAAAATAATCCTGCGTGGTTCGTTATATTGAATTGTAACGTCTTTCCATGTTCCAAATATGCCCGACATTTCGGTTGCATCCTCACTTTCGCTGCTGCTTGAACTCTGTAAAGGAACTGTTCTTCGTTTATTTATTATATCACTGCCGCTACTACTATGTTCATCAACATTATTATCACTATCAGTAAATACATCATTTCCATTGTCAAATACATCTATATAAAACTCGTTATCACTACTATTCACCTCATTAATAATTTCACTTTGTGGTCGTTTGTGCATTTTTCAACAAAATACTGAACTCAATTATAACGTAAATACTAACTTCAATTAAAAAAACGCGTCGCGTTCGAAACGAAATTAATCAAAAGAACGAAAAATCAAGTTATTCTAAAACAATATAGTAAGCATGTTGATTGTGCATTCGTAACAAAATTAGACGGGTTTGTATATATCTAAACGATTTTTCGACGATATGTTTATTATATAGCGGCCTCATATCTCACAAACGCCCGCACAAATCAGTGCGGCGACAATAAAGCGACGTGCGAGTGCAACTGAAATATAGCCCGGGCGCTTACCTGGCGGCATACGAGTACAAAGGGTTTATGATTTGATTATGATTTACCCTCGCCTATTGCATTATAAACTCTTTTTTATTAGTTTATCACCGCTGTATTGTTATGTATTACAATGCTGTATTGTTACGCTGTACTGTATTGTTATTATTTTATCACGGCACATGTGCACTGCTTTACATGCGCCGCTTATATTTTGTTTTGTTTATAATATGATTGCTATTGTTTATTTGCTAATCGCCATTAATGCGATATTAATTTAATTTGACATTTGTTTATTGATATTTAATTTTGCATTTATATTTCTTTCAATGTTTGTATTGTTTATATACCATTTCTATGTTTGTATTGTATTATAAAATAAAAAATGTTGTTTCATTAATCAGCAGGTAGAATCTTTTTCAGCTGCCCACAAGAACACGATCACCTGGACTACTTACGTAGTTAGCTGCCCTTGCCCTCAGCGAGTCCACTGAGTCGCTGTGAAACAAGGAGAACGGTTCCAATGTGCGGCCTCACGTGAAACTGACCTGGTGCCCGAGAATCACATTTCCGGAGGATAATTTATTCTGTAGTAACATATTAGTTTGCGCCGTCTGTGACATAGATTGACTCTCCATTAGCAGTGTCGAGAGCGACAGTCTGTTACAACCTATAATAGCCCATCTCATAGAACTCTGTAATAGTGCATGTGTGTACGCTATATATAGGATTTGCAGATTAGATTAAATAAGCCAATGTGGCGCAGGAAGCAAAATCGTTAGACAATGATGCTACTGACGCAGTGGGTACTGATAACAGCTACCACGTATGCCAGAACTGGTCCATCTGCACTGCCTGCCATTTTTACGCTCATTGGGCGTTTCATGCACTCAGTATGTACTTGTGGAAATGATTAACTTATCTAATTACAAAAACGAAAATTCGAACTAACATTAAACGAACGAAACAGCGATGGTTGCGATATATAAACATTTTTCTATTGTTGCACTATTGTTGGATTGGGTTCAGTGTAAAACAAACAATAAATGAATGTTGCTTAGCTTCCGACTCGTACAAATATATAGAAGATTCACATATAGAAGCCTATTACGAATATATAGAAGCCTATTATGCTGTTGAATACTGATATTTGAATTACTTGGTGAATTTGAATTCATACATACGTTCACGCATTCAATATTACACAGATTAAATTAAAAAAAACCGTTTATAATAATAAAAAATATGTTACTTACAACAATGTACTTTTTCTTATAACACATCTCTTTGAGATGTGTTATGGTCTCCTGATTGAATTGAGTATTTTGATGACCTTTCAGTACAAATGAATATAATGTTGCTGGTAATTCCGCAAGATGTCGGTCTAAATGAAAAAGCGAATCCATGTTGATTGCCTTAACTGATTCGCACACATCAAACAGATTAACATCAAAATGTTTTTGTTCTTCATCAACTCGTATAATTTGACAACGTTGTAAGTCTTCCCGATTCGGCAGTTTGCATAGAACTATTTGATTAACTTGTGGTGTATTATCCAAATTTTGCACTAAAAATTTAATATGCTCGTAAACTTCAGATTTCTTATTGTTGGTGAACGAATAACTTTTTTTAATTATGTCAACTATCAAATCACTTCCCAACATAATTACGTAAACCACTATTTCAAAAATAAAAAATATGTTATGACTTACATTTGTAATCTTTCAGTTTAGTTAGTAACTCGCCCATCGTGTCAAACATTTGTCGAGATCTTCCGTAAAAAGTCGATCCTTTAGATGTAAATAACAGAATTTTGTCGCCGACTTTCAGAGGTTGAAGAATTTCCGGTCGTTTAGTAAAAATTTCTTGATACTTCTTGTTTTCATTAACCGATTTTTTAGATTCAGCCGAATTCGGAGAGAGAACAGTAGCATCTACCACAAATGAAGACGATTTTGTAGCATGTTTAGAAGTTTCAAATGGATTCCAACGCTGGCACATAACGTGTTCTTTAACACCTTCAATATCCAAAAGCATTTCATGGTTTGCTTTAGATGTATAACTGAATGATTCAAGCAAATCCATGTTCTAAGTAAAAAATAAAATAAAGTGTATAAATTAGGGTTTCTTACTTAAAGTTACAGATTGTAACAGACTTTTGGAATAGTCAAAACTGTTCTCAGTTGTGAATATGATGTTGATTCTCTAAGGAGAATGTTTCTCCAGAAGAGATACATTCTTAAATTTTAAATACTCACCGATAATTTAGATACGAAATCTTTACTTCCAACACAATGTACAGAAAATTCAACGATCGTACTATACTTTTCTGGTAATCGACAAATTTTGTTTGTTTCTTTAACAATACCATAATCAATAAGCGCTACAACATACTTTCCACATCCTTCTTTCTTATTGATAATGAGAGCTCGTACCCACTGTTGACCATCGTACACCGTATGTTCAACGGCGACAGTTTCGCTGATTTCAGCTCTGGCAATAAAAAATAAATTCAGTTAAAGTTCATTTCAGTTGCTAGTGTGGAAAATAATGCAATAAATTCCTTCAATGAATTTTAATTAAATAATTAGTAAATCAAAGTTTAAACTTATTTCACTCATCTAATTTCTCATCTATAGACACATCTAATTTTAAATTTAAAATAAAATCTGTGTTTATTTTCTAGAAGGTAACAAAAAAATAATCAAAGTCCTTCTTTCTTCACTTCTTCTTCACTTCTTCTTCACAGCTTCTTCCTTCTTCAGATTCTAACTATGGGTACGGGTATATGTATGGAATGCTTCGTCGAAGAAATGACAATATAAATTACATTTCATTGCGTCCAATAAAAGTTACTAATGATAAACACATACTTTTCACAGAACAGATCACACTAGTGGACAGTTATTTGACACGAAATTAAAAAATACCAATATACGAGTTTCAGTTGACTATACAATACTAAAACAAGATTTCTATAAAGAGAACTTCAAATAAAGTTAAGAATGGAGAAAGTGACCTGCGCATAAAGTATATTCACTTAAAATAGTTTATAGTGCCATTACCGGAAAATATAAAGGGTTGAATTAAATATAATCTGATGCAAGATAGTTATCTTAGTCTATAAATTACATTCTATAAATTCTAATTTTGCTGCAGCAAAATCTATTACAATCAAAAAAGACGAGTTGATTCTTGGAATCCGAGCGCAGTTGTTTGACAGGAAGCATCTGCATTCTATTCTAAGGAAGATAAAAAGTTTATGGTCGTACTATTCGGTAGCTGTAATCAGGGTGAGGAGGGGCGGAAATTTTAGGCCGACATTCCTGGCTAGTCGATAAAGGGACATTTCGAAAGCTTACATAGTTTCAATTAAAACATAGGCACACAGAGATAGTAATACGCGAATTCTATTCGCTCTAATTTAAAAAGTTTTAATTAAAATATTTACATAGTCAGTGAATTATGGCATCACAGTGTGATACATGCACGCAAGATTTTGTATTTATTTACTCGCTTACTTTGTGCAAGAGTTGGCCGAAAAATTTAAATTGTTTTAAATTACTTTAACTAATAATTAACAAACGCTAATTAGGTCAAATTGTTTAATCTTTATTTTTGACATTAATGATGTTTTCTTTAATTTAACACCCGATAAGATTTAATAAGATTTCATAAGTTTGGGTACCCTAAAAAATGGGTCGTGACAATATGCCTAATAAAAACGAAAAGAGAAATTTAAACTAAACATCTTTCTATAACTTCTTTTAGAACCCCTTCTATAATAATAGATCAAAATTCTGGAGACATCAACACTAAGCTTAAGACATTAAGATTTGCAATTTCACAATTGAGAAATACCTCAATTCTAATGACTCAAATCCCACATAAAAATTTGTTTAATTCCTACATACTTAGATCTTACAAAAGTAGGTCTATTAATACATTATATGGAGATAGCATACTTCTGCTCTAAGTAAGCAAATCCATTAGGGATAGAATTTCAAATCTATTTGCTGATAATATCGATCAGATTTTTACAGCAATTGCTGCAGAATAATAAAAATTGTATTGTTATTTTAAAGATAGCATAAATATGAATACGGAATGCTGAGAAATAATCAATCATGAAACAAAACACAGGAACAGAGCAAAAATGCCTAAAATCGTACGTAACAAAAAAATTACAAAGAGTAATGATGATATCGGTAGATATCGGAAGAAAAGTAGATTACTTGTGGAGTTCCACAAGGTAGTATAATGGGACCGTTGCTTTTCTTAATAATGATTAATGATCTACCAAATTCATGTACTATGACATCCAATATGTTTTGTGTGCAGATGACCTAAATTTTATCTTAAATGAGAACTTAGAAAATCAAATAGATGAGTTTCTTGAAGTCTATGAAGAATGTAAATCAATGGTGCAAAAACAATGGAATCAAGGTAAATGTATACAAAAAGGCAATGATAGAATTTACACCAAAAATGGACAGCAGTTTCCTTATAAAGCATGATAAAAAGAGTACAAAGCAAACAAACAATGTTCACTTTCTTGATTTAAATATAGATAATAAATTACCGTGGAATAATCACGTACAACAAATATGTCGTAAAGTCCATATCATTTGTTACATAATTCGAAAGATAAAACTTATTGTATCAAAAAATGTTTTGAAATTAATGTATTGGCATCTTGTAGAAGCAACCATAGAATATGGCAGCAGCACATGCGGAGCAACTATACTAGTTTTCACCAACCATAGACTAAAATCAGATTTGGAAAATTTTTATAACGAGAAGGAAACCCTAAATGTTCTGTAAATCGGCTATGTAACTTCGTCCAGTCCTAAACCATCTGATGAGCCAATTAAATTCCAAAAATATTAAAAACGCACTTGTTAGGCATCAATTAATCAAGCAATTTAGTCTATTTAAGCAAGCTTCGTGAAAGAGTATAGTAGTAAATATTCTTAATTTTGGTAATTGCGGTTTTATGGTAGTTGCGAGTGGTCGTGGTACTTTACCTTTAATTAAAGTGCCAAAAACTGTCAACGTTAATGTTCAATACTATATTGATAACATCTTAAAACCCTATTTAGAAGAAGAAATATCAAAATTATATTCTAGTGAGCACCACAAAGTGTTTTTGCATCATGATAACGCATCGAATCATATTGCGAAAGTTACGTCCACTTATTTGGAAAATCTTAAACTCAGCGATGGTCGTAATTATATCAAAACAGACTTTTAATAATTTTGGTTTTCGTTTCTTAAAAGAAAAATTATTCAATCGTAAAGCCACTACAATTGATGGTTTATGGAAAGTTTTAAAAGAGGTGGTCCCAAATTGGTCACGAAAAATATCTAGAAATTTTTCAATCATGGAAATGTCGCTGCCGGGCGGTGGTTAAGACCCATGGTAACCATACTGAGCACACAAAATATACCATCGTCGATTAATTAATAAAAATAATTTGAAATAAAGTTGAGTCATAATTAAGTGTCCATCCTCTGTATATTGATTAAATAGATTAACTATTAACTACTGACCTGCATATTTCTGCTGAAACTTTGCTAATAGTATCAAATATTATTTAGTTAAGCAACTTAATATTAAAAACTCACTGATAATTTTCTTCAGCATTAACATCACTAGAGAGACATTCTAGTGCTGTAACAGCGTCCAATTTGCTTTCGGGACAAACGAACGCAACAAAACTATCTGCATTCAAAATATCACAAATCTGAACAATTCCGCCGGACTCTAAACAACCATCAGTAGATCTACAAATAATAAAATTAATTGTGTTAAACGTTTAAAAGAATTAGCTTCTAATTATTATGATAAGATCGAAGTTCATAATAAGTTTATTACATGTGTAAATAATATTCCGAATATGATATAAAATTAATAAAAAATAATCTATTTATAAGCATGCTAACAAAACCTGGACTCCACGCAGATGCAGTTTTCATACTCAGAATTTCCCAGAGGAGACATCAATAAAATATAAGAAATTTTCACGATTGAAAAAACGTCTAAACTTTTAGTCACTTAGAGAATCAACTTCATGATGAGATCAATTTAAAGATTCAGGCGTATTACTAACATGTTTCAAACACAAAGTCAAACATGTTGAAATCAATCCTGAACCTTTAAATCAATTTTATCCTAGTATATGAAGTATATAACTCCAACAGTGTCTGAACATTTAGATTGAACGCACCTAATGCAGAAATAGTAAGTAATTTCAAATTTTTACTATTTCTGCAATATACTATGTGGGTAAATCAGGAAAGATAATCAGTATAGAATATATCCTTGTACTGTTCCTCACATGACTTATTTTTCTTTCCTTACTTCGCCGCTAAACATTGTGACTTACTCTTCGATTTTGGAAATAATATTTTCAATGTATAAACTTGAAATGGGTCATTCCATGCCAATAATTTCAAAATTCAACTTGAACATTTCTGATCTCTATGAAACTTTCTGAAAGCATTCTCGTTAATGATATAAATGAAAATATAATTTTGGAATTTTTTTATCTTAATGTGGTTTATTCTAATTAATTTTTAAAATATTGAAAAATAGTCGTGTTTTGGCAAGCATAAACTTTTTATATCTTGAATTACTCAAGTTCTGTAAGGCCTAGAGAGATGTTTGATCCCTTATTTTAAAAGGAATTTCATAAGGTTTGATATGCTAGACTTGTACATGCTTGCTGATTTATTTTATTTATATGACGCAAAATTTAAGTGTAGGAGAAGATAGCGGGAATATTGCGGTTGTACGTTAGCTAGCACAGTGACAGGTTTTAAAGAGTAGTATCATTAATTAAATATATGTGTTGTTTCTATTATAAATAATAGTATTTATTCACTATCATCTCATCGAGGCAACATACATGGTGTCAGGTGTAAAAATCACGTCGGAAAGCGGAAAACTACTGGAAAACGAGGAAAATTTGGAAACATAACCTACAAAATTGAACAAAAACTCGTGGAAAAAATTCTTGGAAATTACCACTTACGGAATAAGTGGCAACGTCGCGTAAAAAATTGACTTAGTAAACCTGTCACTGTGCTAGCTAACGTACAACCGCAATGTTCCTGCTATCTTCTACATTCTTCCCCTATTAGAACCATCCTATCGAATTAATACATTAAACTTAAATATTTCATTCGGAAATCCCAGATCACGACTTGATACATATTAAAATGGAAAAAGAAAGAAAGGAGCAAAGAAAGTATTACAATAAGCGTTACCGAACAAGAGAGTTACCAGAATTTGCCGAAGGAATG
>WYDF02064935.1:0-11635 GCA_009867245.2 Adranes taylori
TTGATGTGGTCCAAGTTTTTTTATTTCCAGTTTGTCTTCATAAGATAAATTTTTATTCACAATATTTTGAACTGAATTCATTACAAGTGATTTAAAAATACTTCATTTAAAAGTTTTCAAAGTATTAATTAAAAAAATAGTCCGTACTCCGATTTATTATTTATTATAATGATTTTTTTATTATGAGCATATTAATTACGTATATAAAGAGGAGTGTATCAGAAGAATATTAACACGAAACTCTATGAGCGCACAGTCCACATACATAGAGCGCTCACAAAGAAATTGTACACTTCTCTCCATATAAATTTGCTTGTTATTTTAGACCAATCAGGCGCACCCATTGCAATACTTCAGATTTTGCATTTAAAGAGAAGTGCACACATTTTTCGTGCTAGCTGAGCTAGTACACATAACAATATATGTGTAGCGTTTTATTATTCTCTCGTCAGTCTGCTACGTAGCTGGAGTTCTAATAGCAAAAGACAATATGAAAATTTAAAACATTTAAAATTAATAATTATTTTTTTATTTGTTTTTTATTTTATATGGGTATTTTAAAAATGTACAAAAATCAAAAACAACATATAACGAGACGATTGGGCCACTTTGGATTGAGCAGTTATTTTCGGATTGAGGAGTACATTTCGTAAATGTTAAGCCCGAACTAAACGGAGAAATTTCTTACGTAAAATTTGTAGACAAAATTTCGATCATGGAGCACGTTGATTGACAGATGACATAATTCACAAAAAAATTATAACATTTATCCCTAAACCATCAATTGCATTCCAAAGATTTATACGGTTTTTAATTACTATGAATACGCATGTGTCATCTCAAAGATATAGAAAGATTTATAGACATATTCTAGACATTTGAATGGGTTCGCACCTGTCTGACTAGGTATATGCAACGTCAAATTGCTCATTCGTTTACAGGTATAATCACATTTAAACATTTGAAGGGTTTTTCACTCGTATGAAGATGCATGTGTGACATTTATTTTGCAATTATAATTGCATTCTAAACATTTGTATGGTTTTTTGTCCCTATAAATACGCATATGTTTCTTCAAATTATTCTCTTGTGAACATCTATAATCGCATTCTAAACATCTGTACAGTTTTTCACCTTTGTATGAACAAACTTACATGTGGTTTAAATGTCCGTTTCGTATAAAATTTAAATCACCTTCTGAACGTTTGAAAGACATTTCATTTTTAGAAAACGCATAATTATTACTCTGTGTAACATGCTTTAGGCGAAAATGTTTCAGGTTAAGAAACATGTTCGCTTTCGCAGTCACTCCTTGCGTGATATTTGAAACTAATATTGTAGTTTAACGGAACTCCTAAAATTTAAATACAAGTTTCTCATAAAACTTATTTTTTTGTGAATTTTCAATTTTGAAGAAAACTGAACAGTTGAAGCAATTACCGGAACATTATTCGAAAAACCGTATTTTCCAATGAATATATGTTGTATCAACGTTGCGATAAATGTACTTCTGGTTGTATAAAAAATACAGAAATCAAAAACGACACACATTTTGGATTGAGCAGTTATTTTCGTAAATGTAAGCCCGTACTAGACGGAGTAAATTCTTACGTAAAATTTGTAGACAAAATTTACATGACAAACGTTTGATCGTGCAGTACATAATTTTGATTGGCAGATGCCATATTTCACAAAAAATTATAGCAATTCCCTAAACCATAAATCGCATTCCAAACATTTATACTGTTTTCCAGCAGTATGAATACGCATGTCTGCTCTCAAAACGCAATAATAGGAAGACCTATATTCGTATTCTAGACATTTGTATGGTGTTTCACATGTGACTATGCAAATGCAAAGTCAAATTGCTCTGTTGTTTACAGGTATATCACATTTTAAACATTTGAATGGTTTTTCACTCGTATGAACTCGCATGTGTGGCATCAAAATGCTCCGTTTTGCACAACTCTAAACATTTATTTGGATTTATGCCATTATGAATACGCATGTGTTTCATCAAAGGCTCTCTTGTAAATATAATCGCATTCTAAACAACTGTGCGGGTTTTCATCTGGAGGAACAATCGTTGGTTTAAATGTCCGTTTCGTATAAAATTCATTTCACATTCCGAACATTTGAGTTACGTTTCAATTATAAAAAACGCAGTGATCAAAGTGTTCTCTTGTGAACATCTATAATCGCACTCTGAACACCTGTACGGTTTTTCACCTGCAGGAACAAAGTTATGGGTGTTTAAATGTCCGTTTCGTTTAAAATTTAAATCACATTCTGAACGTTCAAGCGAGGTTTCATTTTTATGAAAACGTATAATTAGTCTTTGGAGCATGTTTTAAGTTAAGAAAAACGTTCGCTTTCGCAGTCACTCCTTATTTGGAACCATATTTGGAACCATTAGTGTCGTTTAACGGAACCCTTGTAATTTAAATACATGTTCCTCATAAAACTTTTGTAAATTTTCTATTTCGAAGAAAACCAGACAAATGAACCAATTACAGGATCATTACTCGACTATCCGGGGCAATACCGGTCAGGTGGCAACAGTGGCTGACTTATCCAACCTCAAATTAATAAACCAACTATAATCTACAACAAAAACTGAAATCTTACCACTGATATTTTTCTACGGTCCGATTTGTTACTGTAACCATTACCTTATCTCAGTCCATGTCTGTATGGGGAACTGTGCCTAATATCGTACTCATTTTGAAAATCTTAGGTTATACCTTAATTATAGTTTGTATTTAATTTTAGAACTCTCAGTTCTAACCTCTGACTTGTGCTTTTTAGGATAATTGGTTTTAACAATTTTTTTTTGTACACGTTATTTTGAATTGGAAGTTTTTTTTCTAAACTTTACATTTTCATCGGCTTAGAGTGTTCCTAATATCGCCTAGGGTGTACGATTTTAGGAAAGCAAGTTTTGGTTAGATTTACTTTTACTTACAATTACATTTAATCCATTTCTCCCCCTTTCTGTCATTACTGAAAGATTCATTGTAATACAGACACTCATAGTCGTCCTCACTATCTTCATCTCTGTAAACACTGTTAGTGGTTCTGTAAGTTCGTCTTCACTTGTTTCAGAATTTCACATTTCGATGAACTGGGCTTACTTTTGTTGTTATTTTTCAATTCCTTTTCTTTAATTTCACCGGACAACTTGTTTTTCTATGGCGAACTTGTCAGCATAGCTGCGGGACAGCTTAGTCTGACTCTTCCCTTTGCTAGTTGGGACCAAACCTTGAAGAAAGGCAGAGGATTTATATCCTTAGGCATTATTTTTGACCAGGAGTTTCTAGTATCTCGATATTGTCAGATCCTTTTTGTCGGTTAAGGTGAGGTTCTAGATCCGTTTCTAGTTGGTGAGGTATAGGTTGATCAAGGTCATCACTCACAGCACTCTCATGGTCTTGGAAAACCTCTATTGATTGGAAATAAACCTGTTACTTTAAACCCATGTTCAGTTATTGCCACAGTAGCAGATTTGTTGTAGGCCTCACCAAATAACCTAGCCATTTGGTAGTGGTTAACAGCCCTGCCTACATTCGGTTTGAGCTTGGGCATAGTAGGTCTTCAGTGAAGCCGTAAATGACCTGTCCAAAGGCTTCATTTTATGCGAGCAATGGGGAGGTAAGCTTATTATATGTACCTCATTTTCACGAGCAATCTCAAGAAGAGGCAAGTTCCTCATATGAGCATAGTGTGCGTCGAGCACAAGAATAAATGGGTTTTCTCTGGTAGGCTTTGTGTTAGCCGGAACCACTTGAGGAAACTAGCTGATTCAATCCATCCAGATTTGCGGCAAACAGCTATGGATTCATTAGGAGCGCCATCGAGAAAGTTCAGATTTCATGTTTACTCTGGGGAATACTAAGAGGACGGATGAAGTGGCCAATGTCACTCATACAAGTAACGGCTGTTACTAGCGAGCCTCTCTCCGCTGAAGAAACTGATTCAATCTGACGTTTTCCATTATGGGAAAGGACTTTAGTTGTTTTTTGTTGAACAGTTATTCCTGTTTCGTCAGTATTATAAATCTTACTTGGATTATTTTTAACTAATTCCAAGAGAGGTTCATAAAAATCAAAAAACTTTTGTACATTGGTTTTTGTAAAGCCTTTTATTCTTTGGATCGAAGTAGCCTGTGGTTTTCTTAGTCTGAGTTTAGGATGGCGCGCCATGAAAGAGCGGAACCATTTCCATCCAGCAGATTTGTCACTTCTAGGAAAAGGATGTTGCAGACCATTCATTTCAGAAAGCTGAAACGCCATTTTTTGCTGTGAGGCATAAAAACGAGACTCCATATCCAAACAATACTGCTCTAAAGCACTTTCAAGGTCATTATTCAGTGCAGGTTTTCTACCTAGTGTTGTAAAAACTAATTTATTAGTATCTAGTAACTTTGTCCTTTAACGTAGATTTAGGGACATTTGGGACACCTTTAAAGTACGCAACAATCTCATTTCTTTTGCTCTAACAGCTATTATGGCTTTTCTCATGTCTTCCGGAGACCACTGTGCGATATTAGGACAATGATCAATATTAAGCTAATGGTCAATATTAAGCACAAGTAATGAAACAAATATGGCGGGTTGTGTAAGGAGAACTATGACTGTAACCCACATTAAAATAATGTAAACTACAATTACACATTGTTATTAACGTAGTAAAATTATTTGCTAATGATTATAGCCTACCTTTCTGCAGTTCAGACGTGAAGAATTCACCTCTTCACAATATTTGACACAACAAAATTTAACCTTTAATTCATACCAAATGTAAATAAGTTGGAGACCCTCCAACTGGAGCCATTCATCGACTGTGACAGTGGAACTAGAACTACTAGTTCATACACCTACCGCTTTCATACATTTCCATTACACTTTTATATCAAACAGTTGTGGATTAAATGACAGAATATGATAAAATTGATATCAACTCACTCCACAGGTGTAAAAGGAGACTGATACAGGAATCCGTGTTGCGTTGGGGGTTCGCGTAATTAAACATATTGTGTCAATTTTCTTAAAAGCTTGACTATAGTTTTTTTTAAGAGAAAACGTGTTTCGTTTAATAGTAATTAATCATATTTGTGTTAATTTTCGTAAAATCCTGACTATAGTTTTATGTGATAACGTGTTTCGTCAAATGTATTAGTTTTTATACAATATTTTTTTACATCCGGAATGGGTTTGCAGTTAACGGTTGCGCAAGCGCCGTGCAGTAGATTTCATCTCGGTAACGGATAATATGGTTAAAAGGCCTAGTGTCAAGACCAATAAATATTTTTGAAGAAGAAGAAGATATCAACTCACTATTATTGAAATAATAATGTTAGCAATTTCTTCATCGATTATACTAATAAGTATTATTTTATTAAGCTATAGAATTCTAAAAAATTATTGAAAGAAATTATTGGAAAAATCAGTATTAATTAATTGAATGTTATTTTTAGTTATTTCCCTAAAACTAGACATTATATTTTACAAAATAATCACAGATTATTTATTTATAATTTTATTGATCTTTCCAGATCTAATTTAAATGAAAAACTGAAATGTACATAATTTACTTAAAAAACAGTCATCTCATTCTGACAAAATTTACACGTTTGTTATATTAAAAATAAAATAAATAAACACGCGCAGAACTGGATTTATCTAATTTAATTGTTATTCATTAGAACAAAACTAACCTCAACATTATAAATTATATGACATTCTAATAAAAAGCTATATTGCTTAGAATGATAATTTAATCTGTTAAAACAGAAACAAATCTGACAGTTCCTATTCCACACATTAGATGGCGCTAATTGGTATGAATAAAGTAACTTTCAAACATAGCCATAGGAATGGTATAAACAAATGGAAAATTGCAACAAGTAGATAAAAACCTCTCGCATAGCTTATTTATTAAAAGTTTAATCTTGAAGAATAATAAGTCGCTAATAAAATCCATTCTATCAACAAAAAGCTTGATAAAAAACTGAAATAAATAAAACGAATTATTAAATCAGATTTCTATAATATAAATGACTTAAAAAAGTGTGTACAAAATAAAATAGAATACGACACAATTTAAAGGAGTTCGTCCGAAATTGCCGGCTTCATCGCATCCATTACAACTGCTTATTAAAATTTATTAATCTATAATTATCTATAATATCCTACGAAAATATTCCTTTGTACTTGTGTTAACCGTTTAATAATGTTTTATCGTTAATATTGTGAAATTCTTTTTAAGTTCTTTTTTCAACTACGTGAACATTATAACATTAATTGCTTTTTTTTTGTAACAGTTTTTTCAGTCAAACGGTTTTTTTGTAACCGTTTGATGGCGAAAATATGGCGATATACAATTTAAAAAATAAACAATTGTCTTAGTGTCATAATCTTGAGGTAAAATCTTTATAAATTAGGAATATGAGTGATTTATGTGATGGAGAATTTGAACCATTAATCGGACCATTATTCGATACCATCCGTCTAAAATGGTATCCAATATTTTAGTTATCTCTAATATCAGATTGAGCGTAGATTACAGGTATATTCCAAATTAATAATTAAATAAATTCTCCTTTTAATTAAAAGTTTCCACAAATATTACTAATTTGTATTGAAAAAAATATATAATTACAGAAAACATACTTACCACAAAGCATATATAATAATGTTGCATATATTGAATGCTGGTCGCAAACTTACAGAGAAATGAAATTCGTTACGGTTGCACCACATGCGTAATGAACCTAACCCTTCTGCTTAATTTGTGAGATGAAAAGGACGTAAAGGTACCTGAGGGCTATACCTATTTAATTGAGGGCTATACCTAGACCACGTCAGAGCTATCTTTAAGTGGAATATTAACTTTCCAATGTAAGCTTGTCTAAAATCGAATGTATAACTTCGAGCCCGGCTGATTACCACCACGATTAATTACTACTAATAAAGTACTACTAATATCTTTCACTACTTGCCCCCTACCTCAAGTAAGGTGCTATAATCTAATGTATTTTCACCTAATTCCTACTTTAAACAAGTATTATCACTAATTATTGATTCTTCATCCATCGAAACTCATATTTGCTACTTTGCGGGTGGCGGTAGCACATAGTTCACTTAGTGCACTGTGACTACGCCAGCCCCTAAAATTCACTAGACCACGCCTTCTATTAGGTTCATTTCTTTCGCTAATTTGCACAGTAAACAACATAGAAATTATTATTTCGTTTAGCAAAATAATGCTAATACTTATTCACGCCAGTCACCAATTTGAAAGTGTCATATTCTGAATGTTTTCAGATTATATTTTATTCCATGAAGCAAAGTTAAATGAAACAACATTTACAATTCACCAACTAATTCTTGTATCAAACATAGTGCTTGAACAACTAAAACAATTCATAGAATCCATCCATCTTTAACAAATCAAATGATTTATGAGTATTAGACGTACAAAAGTATATATAGTATGATGACATTAAGACGAGTACAAATATTCTCGTTACAATATTTTAATAATCTATTTTTGGGAGTAGTGTCCAAGTTTCTGTATCAAACTATTTATTACATCAATAAAAATTTGCTTTGTATTTTTAATTACATTAAAATTAATATTTTAAATATACCTTATTTACAAGTTGCCTCTGTGTATAAATCAAAAATATTTACATTCATCAAAGCTCAACTCAACAATGCAATATTTATGTATCTCGTTCTGTTAGAAAATTGTATTAGAAGCGATGATAATCGCTTTGTATCCCACGCTGTTGGTGCGATATTTATGCATATTATTCAGTTTGTTGATCATTTCTTCTGGAACTGGCTAGACCCATAGAACAATCAACCATGCGACTGCTACCAACCAATGCACTGTGTAGTAAACGTAATAAGTTTGTTGAGTATGTGTGCTGTGTGGAAATGAGTGTACGGGGCCTGCTGCGCTACATACATTGCATGCGTGCATAATAAATATTCTATTGCTGCTGCCATAAAGGTACAAAACTATGCTAGTTCGTTCGAAGTAGAAATCTTTTAGTTAGATATCAATGAACTTGTGACGTACTTTCCTAATATGCTAACGGAACTCGCACACGCGACGCTGCTAATGAAGACCTATAGCGACTGTCACAGTCACTTTCTGAGAGCGCGGGTGAACTCGAGTCTTCTGAGTGGCCCAAGTGTTCAAGTACTTTCAAGCTGTTCAAGAACCAGCATTAAAGATTTAACAATACCGTCTATTATTCTTTTAGTCAAAACAGAGAAAGAAAATTATAGACTCAATTAAATATCAATAATAAATCAAATGACTATATGAAAATAAACTTAAATCAATGATGCAATAATAGCGGTTAAATAAGCGTAACAATAACAAACGGTTTTACACACGACGGTCTAAATGCAAGATGATAAAAATTGGGCTTACGATATAACAGCGGTGCATATAAAGCAATATGTAAATGCGGTGATAAAATAATAAAACAATAGCAATCAAAATATGGAAAGTCTGTACAGGCTATCAACGATACAACGGGAGGGCGGGGGTAATTTCAATACATACAACAACGGACAGATGGCGGCAAGTTTAAGCACACAATATGCATAACAAGAAGGATATGTAGCTTAAGAATTTACTACAACTCGTAACGTCGTGAGTACACTGCCGTCACGAAGTCATGATGAGTACCATTGACTGAGATCGGCAGTTCGAGGTGTCACTCTAGTACGGTGAAAGGAAAGGTGTGAGAAGTAAAACTACTCAACTCGTGCAATACAACGAACCAATGTAAGCTATATAATATTGCTTACCAAAACGCTTAACTGCTGATGACCCAACGCTGGCTGATGTGGCTGACTGTAAACTAGACTCGACCAAGAATTCGTCAAACAAGAGCGGACCTCGCTGCTGACTGGTTTCGACGAGGCGAAATCAGGAACTGATTTAAAACGCGTAAAGTGCGCTTATTTATAGACCAGGAGCCACACTCAACTTATTGCCCACTACGGAACATATAGGGGTCAGCAGTCATTACTTTCTGTCGTGGCATGGGTCTCTATTCAAATCAATATAGACACAGAAATTTAAACACAGCGTTATGGCCGAGTACAATATCTAGGTAACAGCAAGCAATAGATGTATCACACATGAGTGTGTATGTGCGTTATTCCAACTTTATTTATTATAAACAATCTACGTCATTTCATAACGTTTTATTAAGCGAAACACGGTACATGTACGCTTATACATATCCACGGTCATCGAAGTGTTATGCACCTCTCCTACGGGTATGCACCTCTCTTCAACTCACACTCTAAGATAGGGGACTAAATATTCCCCAGTTCTATATTCGCGCGATGTGTTTATTTCATATGTTGTAGCTGATGGAGACAGCACAATAAACTGTGTTTACGTTTTTAAATCGAAATAAATAATTCTTAATGAATATAAATGCGTTGAAATAATGTTATTTATCGGAAAACGTATTTTAATTACTAGCGGGATTAATATTTAGTTATCTACTCTTTATTTTGTATATGCAAAGAAAAATATCTAATAATGATTACTTATCTACAAACACAAGATAATATATTCTCGGTTATAAATATACACGTACAGACAGACCAACATTCCGCGCATACATCATTTCTTATATAGGATTTCCAAATCGCAGCGGGCAATTTTATTTATTCAATGGTTTTAACGCATACTTAAGAAATTTATTATTATAATTTTTTATAGTGAAACCACTGTTACAAACTATGAAAAACGAGATGGCAACAAAATAATTCATCGACTCGATATATTATGTTTCAATTGGAACAAGTTATTTTCAAATGATATCACGTTCCAAATATATAACGTGACAGAAAACGTTCTTTAAGGAACTCCACATCACTAAATGGGGAACATACACCAAGAAATCAAAATAAAAATCAACTTGCATTTAAGGGTAAACAAAAAGAATCGAATTATTAAATATTTATTTAATTTTACGTAATAAAATTTGTATAATATAAATAAAAGTTTAGGATATCGAAAACATTAATGGCGCTTTTTTTTAATTTAAAACTATCAAATATTAAATTATTTCAAATAGTGAACAAAAAAAGAATTAAAAAAATAATAAATAAAATATAACATTCGTAACTGGATATTTAAAACAGCATTAAAAACATGACTATCTTAATAATGATTAAAAGTCATCTTAAAGGGCTGAAAATAAGAACACCACGTACTTCTTTCGAACATTGCAAGTTTATTTTATAGCAAAACTACTGACTTTTTAATTAACTTCCTTCTTTTATTTTGAAACCTACTATTTATACGAAAAATTAGTTTACTGTATTATACGTTTACTGTATAAAAAGACGAATTTTAGTAACAAAATTAAAGTTATTTATTTTCCATATTGTCGTTGCTTTAAAAAAACAACAAGGTTGTCTCCGATGATTTGTTTAATAAACTTAATGTTGCGAGAGACCTATAATTCAAAATAAAAAAAAAACCTATCGATGTAAATGAGAAATTAAACCCTCAGAATTTCCAACGACTTATTATAGCAGATTGCGATCCAGTCGGGTTGCGTTGCACCCCATTGAATCTGATTAACTTCGCCCTCAGCTGCAGTATATGCCAATATAGGGTCTTCAATTGCTCGCGGCATTTGTTGTATATCCCAAATAAGAGCCTGATGATCATCACCGGCTGTACAAATGTGACAGCTGGAATGTGGAGCCCATGCGATACCATTGACGCAAGCTCTAAAATAATTGAAAAAAAGTTTAACGCATCAGGTATACAACACCTCAAATTAAATTAAAATACCTAATTCAAAATCCACGACTATATGTTCCGGGACTTAATAATAATAATAATAATAAAACCAATAAATTACAAGATCCGTATCTGTAAAGACAAGATACGAGAGTTAAGCACATTATCTGGTGTGTGTATGTGCCGACGCGAAAGTGCTTAGCCGATTCGCATTGTTTACCGTACGAATATGGGAGTAGGGGGTATATAAATATACTAGCAGCATCCGATGTAATGATGAATGTGTGACAATAACGTGTTATGACTAGCGTACGCCATCACGGAGACTAGAATTTTGGACACTGGCTTTGAGCTTATAAATAGCCATAAATTTTTTAAATTAATTTAGTTCCAAATTTTGTGACTCAAACACACAGTAGTGTTCATCGTACGGCCAACGCGTTTGTTGCCCATAAGAACACAAATTTCAGGACAATTTACGTACTTAGCCGTCCGTGCCCTCAGCGAATCCATTCGGGCCTTGAAAAGGAGAACAGTTCCTACGTGCGGTCTCACGTTAAACTGACCTGGCGCCCGAGATTTATTTCTACCCTTGAACAATCTAGTAGAGGGGTGACAATTGGGACATCGCTGAAATACGTACGTTGCACGCGAGAGTCTGTCACAAAATATCTAAAGATAAAAACCTGTGATTGTTGAGTCTGGCTACAGGCGTACATGGTACCCGAACATCCAGAATAATAACTTCGCATGCATCCATAGCGATTGTAGCTAAATAATTTGGATCCTGTTTATTCCAAGCAAGTCTTAAAAGTGGTGTATGTGTCGGATCTTCGTA
>WYDF02064946.1:0-11634 GCA_009867245.2 Adranes taylori
TTGGATGAACGCAGCTCAAGACCGTCGGAAATGGAAAAGTTTACGGGAGGCCTATGTCCAGCAGTGGACGCAGTTGGATGTGTGATGATGATGAAGAGACACCTCAGGGGTAATCATTACGCCTCAGACGATGAGATGAAGGCAGCTGTCAGCTCCTGGATTCGAGAAAAGTCAGTAATATAGCCTAGGCTACGTAGTAATCAGAACCTTTGTTGATACCTACAAACAAGAAGATTACGTCTATCGTTTAATACGAAAATTGTTATTTACCTTGTTACGGAAATTACGCAGAGACCAGAATAATACACAACATCTTATGATGTTACGTGTGATGCCGATCATTAATTAATTGCGCTGTTATTTAATCTACTGTACTTGAACAATTGTAAAATGTTTCTCGTGCTGTGACGAACTCTGTACGCAAGTATGAAATTAGTGCAATTAGCGAGTACTACTGCGCAAGTCACATATCACTGGTTCTCTATAGAGTTGGAAAGAATGGATTTTAATGCAGCTGGTAATGTTTCGTCAGGGTTTAGGGAGTTTTTAACAGCAATTGTTATGTCCCCTCTCCTAATTGCTAATTAAATTGTCGATTTCTAGCGGATATAATATCAGCAAATTT
Organism: Adranes taylori; assembly: GCA_009867245.2. Lineage (NCBI taxonomy): Eukaryota > Metazoa > Arthropoda > Insecta > Coleoptera > Staphylinidae > Adranes > Adranes taylori. The sequence goes on from WYDF02064946.1 coordinate 626, forward strand.
ATAGTTGTTGCGAAGAAATAGGCGTTCCGGAATCGTACCTTTGTTAGTGGTATGAGGCTAGAATGGAGGGGCAGACCAAGGCTATTTGGCAACTCCTGAGCAAGGTGTGGTTCTTTTTGGTTCATCGTCTGAAAGATCTTCAAGCCAAATTATGGCTAATTAAAAAATTAATAAACTCTAATTATAGTAATGTCTTATTAAAAGACAAATAAAAGTTCATTTGGGGAGCTCGAACACTGTTTCGGTTGTTTCGGTAAGTTTAATTTTGTTGCTTTAATGGCGTCAGGTCTAAGTTCGCCGTTTTGTGTGTTCAAATAGGGCAGTTTGGAGTGATTACCATCTTTTGAGCCTATGAACGATTTTTGTTTTGTATTTCGAGATTTTTTCGCCACGTACAACCTGGTCGCTTGTCAGACTGAAAACGGGCCAAGCGGTACGTCTATCTATGATAGAGCTGCGGCTGTCGAAACGTAGTGGCGGTTCCTGAGAAATCACGGCCGTAAGGTGAATATCAAGTGTATTTCCTGGTATTAGTAGTGAAGTAGTCCAGAGGTGATTTTTAAAGTATTTCTTACGTATCTCTGTTTGCATTCTTTAGAGATTGTCATAGTAATTAGTCTTTTTGTTTATCTTCATTTAGTCAGCATCTCACGTAAAATTTTACATTAACTTTAAGTCCATATTTTGTTGTACATTTATTGCCAGTGCGTTTTATGCTGTAAAAAAAGAATGGAGGGGGAGGGCATTTAAAGTTCAGGAGAATAAATAATCTTGAATTGGTAGGAAATTGTATATCATTTCAAAAATTTATATAATATTCAAATCAAGTATCGATTTGAATATTATATAAATTTTTATGTATTGAATTTATTGCTGGCTCAGTCAGACGTGATTCGTAAAGTGTTAAACACAATAATTATATTTTGATAAATTTAATTTTTTTAGAGTGATATTACCCTTTGAATTTTGCATTCACTTGAAGCTAATTCTTGTATTTAATTTATGAAAACCACCTTTTGGAATAAACAAACATATTTTTGGTAAAAGGCCATTGACTGGTTCACCTTGATTCTGCCATACTTCAGGTACTGTGATTTTGATATTTCCGATTTTATTAACAACAATTAAGTGAAGAATTAAGATAATTTGTCAAAAGAGTAGTGAAATATTTAATTAATTATTATCCGGTAATATACTCCTGATATTTTTTTTGAGCATCTCATCTTGAATGCTATTTTGACATTTTTGCAAATACGGGTGTAATATTTGCTGATACAGGAAGATAATTCTAATACAGATATATTGTTAAAAAATAAATTATGCTTACCTTGTTATATTGGGATTTTATTTATATGCATATCCTGTACTTAGGTAGCGGCGCTTAATTGGGCAAGCTTTATTGAGCTCTTTCTGTCTGGACCTATCGGATTTTGTGCTGATCTCCATCGGACTCGCGTCTAGTCAGAGCAATTCAATCTCAGAAGAAGTAAGGGCTAGTTATCTTGCGAAGGAGTAGCCGCCACATTACACAATGTTCTAATTACTATTTGCAGTAGATTGACCTTGTTTATTTTGCAAGGGTACCATAACAGGGGCATGATTTGTGGACAATAATTGAACACGCCTTGTGTCATCATTCTATTTTAGAATGATGATACCATTCGTATCCTCTCGTAATATTACCTCTCCATTTTGATGTTTTGTTACAAGGACTTCTTTAGGAATATCCTTTTTGTTTGTCCTGACTGTTTCGACATGATGGGTCTCTTTATCAAGTAAAGATTTGGCTAATTCGAAGGTAGTATAAAAATTGTCCACGAATAAGGTTCTCCCTTCTCTAAGAAGTTCTAAAGTTAGTTCATGACACACATTTTTTGCTATTCCAACTTCGTGTTCTTATGTAGCAGATTTTCGTGAATATATTATAAAGGTCCAAGTGTAGCCGTCCGTGGAGCACAGTTTGAACAGTTTTATGCCATACAGATGTGCTTTGTTGTGTATATATTCAGGATATTATGTCTAAATATCAGGCGTCCCGTCCAAGGAAATACAGTTTCGTTTATCACCATATCTTCACCAGGATCGAGTAGTGATTGAAATTTCTATTGCAGTATTTCAACTAAAGGCTGAATTTTCCAAGTCATTCTCGCTTTTGAATTGTTTCATTATTGTTGAAGTGTAAGATTTTCAACAATACCTGATATCGATTGCTTGACATTATGGAACGAGGAATATCCTGATAGATGCCTTGAGTTGCCCAATAATCAAGTAGGACATTAAGCTTCACTAAACCCATCCGAAGTGTCAAACTCGGATTTTTATTTTTATTTTTTCTGAATCTGTTAGCGTTCATTTATTCAATCTAGCAGGCAATTTGACTGATGTCGTTTGGTAGATCTCGTTATAGACCATGGCGACCAGTGAACGGAAATAAGTTATGTTGTCCAACATATTTACTCCAGCCGACATTCATTATGTCATCTTCAAATTACGTTATATCTCGATCCACCCCTTGCCCAATTTCATCCAGGGCCATTTCTTGCAGATCATTTGAAATATTAGCATCGTCCACAGCAAATTCGTCTTTACTGTCTGATGAGGACGGTTCCCATACCGGATGGCGTATAGAATCATCCGAATCACTCCTTAGTCCAATCTCATCTGGTATTGTTTGCAGTTCAAAATGAAATTTGTAGCACAGTGCGTATTATGTAGGTAGTAGTAATTCGGTAGCAATAACGTCCTGCTTCAAAGACAAACAGGAGCACACTGACGACTTCGCATATCGCACTACGAGCGAAGCGGTGTGCTACATTTAACCTGTATCATTCATAAGGGAACGACGTGGCATTGGCACGTAAATATATATATATATATATATATATATATATATATATATTTTTTTTAGGAGGCTTATCATTCATATGTGAATGACATTTAAAACATTTTCGTAAATGGACAAAATAAACCACAATAAATAATAAATTTCTACAAATTAAATGTCTTATATTACAATACTAACTAAACTCGGCCACGCTTCGCTGTGGCTGTGAAATGAACCTGAGTCTGATCTCAAACGGCCAGCAAAATGGACAAATTGCCGCGGCCTGCGCCCCCACTTCGCCGTCACCAGAGATATGCTTAACAAAGTTTAAACAATATGTGTTGCCGTATTTCCATATGGCCGTATTCCCGTGTTCCCTCTTTATGTATATAAAGACATGCCCGTATTCGAATGCAACGTTATGTGAAAATTTCAAACAAATATATTCTCGTGTTCCTGTATTCCTGTGCTCCCGCATTACGTACACAAAAACGCACGCATTCCAATGCAACGTTGTATGAAAATTTGAAGAATATCTGTAACCGTATTCCTGTGTTTCCCTCTTCCCATCTTCCAGAATTCCATGTTACCCGTATTTTTATTATATATTCTTCTGATTTGGAGTAAACGCAACGTTGTGTCAAAATTTCAAGTCAATCGATCGAGTAGTTTTCGAGTTTTGCGAACACAAACATAAAGAATATGTGTTCCCGTTTTCCCGTATTCCCGATCTACACCAAACTACAGAAGGTCACCCGTTATGCTATGTTAAAGTTTTCCTGAAAATTTGATCGAAAGCGGTTGAGCGCTTTAGAAGCTCATAGGTATCATACATACATACATGCTCTTTTATACATAAATTAATAAATATGTAAAATAAAATGTAAAACATTAGTTGGCATTGCAGACTTCGTTTTATTGTATCATTTGGCATTCAGTGTACTAAAATATAAAAAATGTCAATCTGAAATAAAACAGAATACTTTTTCAAAACCAAAAAATAAAGGTCAAATCTGATCTTAAACTTCATATTTAAGGATCGAATTTTCAAAATATTCCATACACTCTCAGAACTCACCTAAAGTTGATGACTCAAAGCTCAATACTTACCTAAATTATAATACTTACTAGTTTCTATTAAAAGGTATAAGGTTAAATACAGATAAAAAATAACTTTTTTTGTATCTGTTCGTTTAAATTTATTAAATAAAATAAAAATATTAACTAAATCACATGGAAAGTGGTCTGAGAAGCAAGAAAGAAATAATCCTCATTCCTTCCAGTCTCACTCTTTCAAAAACAAGATAAAAATCCAATTACAGCATCATCGTATCGCCAACGTTAATCTCAATTCGCAATTCGTGTAGCGGTTTGTTTCTGGACTAAAGTCTAAGGCTTTTTATTACATGATTTTAAGTTTATCTTTTCTATTTTTTTTTTGTTCATTTTGTAGTTGATATTTGATAAAATCCAACTATGTTTACAATTTTCAACTTCATCATATATGGGCGTTTTGAAATATAAATTCGAAATGTCCATGCCGCCGTTCAACAAAAAAGTCTCAATCTAATAACGTCTTCAAAATAGTTGAGAAAATTCAGGAATTGTATAGATAACTCCCATGGAATTGCGAGCCCGGAGAGTACGATTCGTTCTAGCGCGTTATAGTGCTAGGCGAGTGCTAACATTGTTTCGTTAGTTCATTACTACATTTGTGCTTCGATTTACATGTATTTAAATGGTGGGATTTCAAATTGCTTGAGTCTATAGTAGGAACATTTCAGCAAAGAAAATACGAAATTACAGAGACTGGCGAACGTAGTACTCCAAGTGTTTTGATAACAGAAATGGGGAATTTATTTAGCAAATAGATAAGAGGACCCAAATCGATATTCCATCGCTGTGAGTACCTAAATCATAATTAATAAATCATTCAGTCAATTGGGATCATTTAAAATCTCAACATGGAAGAGACAAAGTTTGTAAAGCAAGCAAAGTTTGGTTTGATCGATTTAGAAAACGATCAAACTTGCACAGCCTTAAAATGATTGGAGAACCAGCTAATTCAGACACGGAAGCAATTAAAACATATCTCATGGAGTTTCGTAAAATTGTGGAAATGGGAAATTATCTACCAAATTTAATTGTTAATGTATCGAGACGCAATTCTATTAGAAACAAATCTCAACCCGTACGTTTATTTCCATAGAAGAAATGATTGCTTCTGGATTTCAAGCAGCCAAGGATCGTCTAACTCTTCTTCTCGTCGGAAATGGATCCGAAGAACTCAACTTGAAACCAATGTTGATTAATCAATCAGCAACTGCTTGTGCCAAGAAAGATTATTCTAAGAACCATTGTTATAGGTGTATTCTCCATAACATCACAGAGTCCATAAGTGATATAAAATAAGCAATACACAAATAATCATCAGCCAATTATTTATTAAACCATCAAAGAAATAAATAAATCGATAATTAAAGAAATCAAGAATGGATATTTAATTAAAAGAATATAAGCAACGGAAAGATTTACGATATATAATCACATAAGTGTTTTTACAAGTCATTGAATTCTGCGTATAGAGAAATGTCGACTACTACCGCTAGCCAAATGGCGTTCACCGAGGGAGGGGAGAGAGATAGAGATAATGCTGAAAACCAAGCAGCGCTCGTACCACATTGCACACAGAGGGATGATAGAGATGGGGCCGACTGTAGAAAGCCACGTTGCGTTCGCAAGCATGTGCATATGCTACGTGGCTTGTACATAGCGGGAGAGGAGAGAAATAGAGCCATGTAGCAAGCCATACAACCCCAGTATTCTCGTGCGTATAAAGAGAGGTAGACGTAAGGGAGAAAGTGAGATGGGAAACATATATTGTCGGGCATTTGCTGCTGACCTTCTTTTTTGCTGCTGTTTCTGCTTCGAACTATTCGCAGATATAGTTCGTTCTCTTTTATGTAACTTGGTTTTCGTGCGCATTTTTTTCCTATAGGATTTAGCAGTTGGCGATCTCTGATTTCGAGAAAACAACTACTAATAAAATAAATTAAACTCAATAGTATTCCAAAAACTCCATTTTAATTATTGAATTGTAGATCTTAGACGAATTCAATAAAACAATATCAAAATGACATGTTGTTTACATGTTTTGGAAAAACAATCTTCCCATCATCAGAACTTAATCTCGATGTGAATCAATGGTCACATGTTAAATTAATTATTTGAACTATTTGGAATTAATTTTTATTTAATTTTTAACATAATTTTTAACATAAGTTATAAATTTTTTTTGTTACTTTCATACTGAAAATAACATTGGAACGTGTTACGTGTAAATAACATTAGAACAAATGCAACAAGTGTACAGCAACAAGTGTTGTTTTGCATGGCGAAACATGGCGAAAGTTAAGACAATATTTCAACTTTAATAGCACGTTCCAATGTTATTTTCAGTATGAAGGGGGGAAACGCCTTGTGCAGTTTTGTAGCGAACAACAACATTCTTTAAACTACAATGGGCGGGAGAGAAAAGGATCTGCTCAATGAACCACTTTGAATGCAAAGAAGGAAGTACGAGAGAGTCGGAGAGTTCAAGTACTTAGGGGCCCTGGTGACTGAGAATAACGAGATCATTAGATAAAAGCACGAATTGCCGCAGGGAATAGATGCTTCTATGCTTTTAATAAGCTACTGAAATCGTCAACCCTCTATAGAAAGCTCATGCTCATCGTGTACCGCATCATAATTCGACCAGTGGTGCTACATGACACTCACTGATTGTGACAAGAATCTGCTCCAGGTCTGGGACAGGAGCGTGGTATGAAAGATCCTTAGAACTATTTGATGGAGAGTGGCGCATTCAAACCCTCCCAAGAAGTATATCAGCTCTACAGTAATATTACCCTGGTTGCAGAGGCAAATTAGATACGGCTGCGGTACCTGGGGCATGTTATAAGAATGAACGGAGATTCCACAAGAATCCACCAGAAGAGAAGAGAATCAACAAGAAGACTCTCGACCAACAACCGGTGGACAGAAGAAAGCCGGACAAGCCAAGGAAGAGGTGCATTGATGACGTCAGAGAGGATGTATAGGCTCTGAGGACCCGAAGATGGAGGATATGCACTGCAAGCAAAGAAGCATTAACTGTTGCTGTTCTAGTTTTTGACTTAAAAATCCTAACTACTCCACGACCCTCAGTTTTATAAAAACGCGTAGCAATCGCTACAGTAGTTCCCAGTCCTCAGTAGTTATTAGAATTCCAAGTAAAGAAAGTAATTATATTCACGTAATAATTTTGTTGTTTGCAATTGTGTGACAGACAAGTAGAATCAGTTAAGTGTAATAAAAATACTAAAGTCAAACTATTATTTGATCTAATATATCAGACTAGAGAAATGATCGCTATCAATTAGTAATTAATTTAATAAAGTATGAGAAGAACTATTAAATTCATTTTAAAGAATAGAAAAAGTTAAAATTCGATTTGTTCATTGCACAAGCGATCTTTATTTAATGACACAATCTTGCAAATTCGCCATTTTATATTGAATCGAACTGCTTAAAATAAGGCAGTAAGCATAGTTAATAATTTTTATACGTAACGAACCTTTTTATGCCTAGCTATTTTTAATCACACTTGATTGCAAATTTATTTGAAAATCTTTAGGATGTATTGAATCATTTTTTATCGTACTTCACTTCATTTGAAGCATTACACTAATAAATTTATTGATTGATAGTAGAATTTTAAAACTGATTGGTGATTTATTCCTAGAGTCGTTTTTATCTTTAATTGTGTTACAGTTTCAAGTAGACAAGGGTCTTATATAATTTGACAAAATCGACGATTGGTATCTTTACAGCGGGCGTTGTTCTTTCACCCCTTTGAACTAATGTTAAAGGAAAGATCATTTCTATAGAACCACGCCACCCTTAAGCTCTAAGAGAACAGTCTTTATAGCTCTACCACCGTTTAAAATAAAGTTTTAGAATATTTAAGGATCCCGAATAGAGGTATGAGTTTTTTTCAACCAACGGGAGTAGTGGGAAATCCTTATTCCATCTCGTGCACAAAATTATACGCGACAATATATAAACCAAAATTAAGTTTCGGATAGCGGATAGTTTCTTAAGAAACGTTGCTTCCGTGAGGGAATCTACTTCAAATATGGTGAGATTTCGATTTATTTTATTTGTAAAATAGTAAAATAGCAACAATAGTGAACGTAAAAAATTAATTAAACCAATTTTCTACGGGAAAAACTTAATAAGTTATTTATTTTAAATTATATTCAGAAATACCAAGGTGATCTTTAGATGTTGACAATAATAGTTTTAAACGTTTATCTACATATGATCTTATTTCATTCTTCGCCATTCATTCGTAGTTGCCAAGGTACTGATCTATCTTTTGTGAAGTATTCTACATTAGAGTCCTTTAATTTTCTCGCCATTTTTCGAACCCATTGGTGATGTAATATCTGACATACCTTGAATATTGCCAATAGTTCAGCCTGTGTTATGCTCTGCATCATCTGTCGATCCTGGTCGTAAATATATAGGTTCTAAGATGGTTTTAAGCCAATTATCCAATGCACAGGTAGTTAAAATCACTAAATCTGTGGCCTCCGACAGTAATGAAATAGGTTTCTCGAATACCCTAAATCGCGAGACATGAATTCCAAATGCATTTTGCACGAGTCTACGCGCTCTGAGCTGGCGATAATTAAATATCTTCTCTTCTAATGGCATATGATTTCTTCGGTATGGTTTCAAGAAGTTTGGTCGTAGAGGAAATGCGTCATCTCCAATTAGTATACCATGAATGGGAAAATTAAGAGCATTATTTTGCATTGTAATATTGAAACTACTATTTCTGAAAATTGTGCTATCATTTGCTCTGCCGTTGCATTCAGCGTCTACATAAATAAAACGATAATCAGAGTCAACAATTCCGAAGAGCACAATACTCCGTGTGGCCTTACAATTATAAAATTTAGATCTAGAATTAGATGGGCGTTTAATGTTAACATGCTTTCCATCAAAGGCTCGACAAAAATTTAGAAAATTCCACTTTGTTTCGAATGTCTTTTGACTGCATTTCCACTGTTCAATGGTAGTGGGAACCTGAAACGTTTTTTTAATGTTGCAGGATGCAACCACACCTGATTTAGTACTAGAAAAAATTGAAACAGTAATTACAAGCAATCCCGAAGACGTAAATGAAGTAACACCAAAGAAAATGAAAATGACTCCACCAATAAAACCCCCAAAAAAGAATTCTAATAAAGCAATGGACCGAACTGATGCAGCTATAAAATATTTAAACTCGAAATCTAAACAAATGCGAGATCTAAAGAAAATGATCGCCAATTTCGGTAAATACATTGCATCCACATTAAGCGAGTTTCCGACTATTGATGCCAGTCGTTACGTAAAGAAGTGCTGTTTGGTTGCAATCAGAAACACAGATCCCACTTGGACCGTTACTTTATATTAGGATATCGAAACCATGTCTCTCTCTTGTCCTTTTACTCTCGAGAGAGTATGGTGACATCATGTCTCAATTGTTCGGATCGTAGTTCTCCATCCTTCTCTGTCTTGAGCTGCAAGAGAAGCTTCCTGCAGACCGTGACCAATGATTTCTTTGATTTGATCCACCCAGCGCGTCGGAGACCTTCCTCTTGGTCGTTTACCATTGATTTTTCCCTCCATGCAGCTATAAAATATTTAACAATAAGTTTAGGAACAATAAGCTTTTCCAGGCCATTCGTTCTTCTTGAAATGTGTCCAAAATACCGTAGGTATGATTGGTTTATCCTAGTTGATAGCCTTGTTATGATTTTTAGTTTCTTAAGAATTGACACGTCAGTACGATGTTCTGTGTATGATATTCGCAGCATTCTTCTGTAGGCCCTCATTTCAAAAGCATCTATTATTCTTCGATTGGCCATTTTTAAAGTCCAGGTCTCACAGGCATATGTGGCAATAGGAAAGATCAAGGAGTTTAATAACCATATATGTACTTAAATAATTCTCCCAGTGGCTGCACATATTCCGAAAGTCCTTCACCGTCGACGGCTTCCAATTCATCATCACAGTTTGCCCCTACTGATACTTTTTCCCAAAATCCGAATACTTTAATAACTCCAATTATTCTGACTGCATTCGAAAATGCCATCCAGTTTGACTAATTCTTTTACATATATTTACAATAATTAGATTTTTTAGATAAGTAAAGATATGCATAACTTTTTTTTAAATATTAGTTTAGGTAATTAGCCCTGAAACCTTAATAAATAGTTTCAGGGTTTCATAAATTGCTAAAAGAACCTCAGATAATAACGTAGAAATTTTGTTTTTTGGAACACCTTACAGGTACTGCAGAGATGTTAGGAGATGTCACCTTTCTAAATACCGTGTAATGTGATTTCTAGTTTCAATCTTGTCCATATTGGCTCTCCATGTTGAAGTTCGACATTAAACTTCCGTTAGAGACAACTGGAGACGTAGAAATCCTCGAAGAACCTTTACAAGATGACAATAAATTAATAGCTTTGTTAATTCACTATTTTCTTTTGTCATTAATGTGTTTATCATTTATAGAATTTTTATATTATTATTTCCCAATTAGTATATTTCATTTTTAACTGGATCGATACGTAAAAAAGTATTAAAATAGTGTAATATTTAACGTTTTTTTTTTTGTAGAAATAATCTCTCAGTTTTGCACATAAAAGGATGACAGAAATGCTGCATTTACATGTTTCAATAAATCATTTGATATAGAGCTGAGCTCTAAAGTTGGACACCGCGAAATAATAATTTTCCAGTAGAAAAATTAAAGATTATAAACCTCGTCTATGATATTTAAATATTGAAAAATTTATTAATTTAATTTTCTGGTACAATATTTCAATTTCTCAATAAATTTTTAATACATGTTTCAGACATTCGTTTTGAATCCTTATATTGGCTATGGCGTACGCAGAAATATATTTTGGTCGGATTTATACTATTGATGATGACAGTTTATTCCATGATGCACCTGGAGTGACCACCACTGGAAGAGCATCCGATAAGCCAAACCATCATCATCATCATCATCAGCCATTTTCTATCCACTGCAGGATGTAGGCCTCCTTCAAATTTTTCCAATCATTTCGGTTTTGTGCTC
>WYDF02064957.1:0-11634 GCA_009867245.2 Adranes taylori
GTAAATTGAAGATATTTGAATGATGGGAAAGGGCCATGTGGCCCTAAAAAACTTCTTATTTCATCTCCTACTTCTAATACACAACCATCATCGCTATCATCAGCTGAAACTATTTTCACAGTTGATTCCTGTGAAAAGGAGTAAGTTTTGACTAACACTCTAGTCTCATTCACAGGGCTGTAATTGTGAAATTGCTGAGTACCCTTTATCATTGTTGCTGCTTCAAACCTACTCTTTAAGATCTTTTCGTGTGCCTCATATTCATCTGTAGTGGAATACAAAAAATTGATGTTGGCAATATTTTCTTTAGGCCAATCATAAAGTTGGAGATAATTTGATCGTTGTAGACCATTCGTAAACTGGTTAATGCCGCGCCGTTTAACAGTTTTTCCAACATCGTCACATACATTTTATCTATGTGACGATGCGAAGAAATTCCATTCTGCCTTGATGCCAAAATATTTCTCATTATTATAAAGATTGAGAAAATTTGATTTATTTCTGTAATGTGATGCTGCTCAATAGAATAATAATTCTACGTTTCGGGTTTATGGGACAAGTTCTGCTTAAGAAAGTCAATCATGAGACACTGCAACAAATGAGACACTGAAACAGCTACCGTATCGTGCACCATACAATCCGAAATGATAACTAAACTCAGGTGAGCCAACTTTTTGGTTTCTTCATCAATATAGTAAATCAAAAATGGATTCTTCTTGCTTGAGCACTGATCCGGTTAAAGCCTTGTGCAGCATCTTGAAATATAAATGCATCATTTTCAGCAAAATTACAAAGTACAATGCATTGATTTTGAGGTAAATTTTCAAAGAATCTTGTGTGGGGCCACTACTGAACCTCATGTATATCAACGATATAAGATGGACCTCTGAGGGAACCAATACATTTTCGCAGGCGACAAGTGCCTCATCTACATTATTGACATAACAGAGAAAGCAAACAGAGGACTTGAAATACTAAACTCATAGATGAAATCAAACGTACTAACAATAAACTCAGAAAAACCAAATATATGATATTTTGGACGAAAGAATACACAGAGCAGAAAAGCAAACATATAAATAGGCGGTAGCGAAATTGTATAGACGATAAAATACATATGAATACACAAAGAACGATAAATATATGAGAATAAATACATGAAGTAGATATAATAAAATACATAGGAATAAAAACAGCCAATAAATTAAACTGGAATGAACACACGGATAAACTGCTAAAAAACAAAATACCGATGGATGGCTAAATAAAAAAAGCAAAACACACTTGAAAAAACACCAAGAGAAAATTGCTAATGTAGAAAATTGATAATACACCCAATATAATGGGGAAACACAAGCAAGAAAAAGGAATAGATTATAACGATTACAATCAAAGGCGATAAAAAATAAGAACGGATTAAAAAAAAATAAGGACAAGCTACATAAAAAATGATAGTTGTAACAATAGTGAGATATAATCAGTTCTTAAAAATTGTTTAAATAAAAAGATGATTAATCAAGAGTAAAATGTCCCTTAAGAATATAGGTGCTCGATTACAGGACAAAACGGACAAGTAATATCATATTACATATCATATTAGGGAAAAAAGACTAAAATTCGCGGGAACAAGAGAATACAACAAAATCCCAAATTACATACGAGGCACACGAAACCTGCAGACTAAAAACAGATGCTAAAGGCTATTACAGTGCAACCTCGATATAACTGACCAATGCGGATGAGATATGGGGGTCCAATATAGCCGAATGTCCGATATATAAAAATAAATTTTCTAAATACGCTATTTATTAACTAACAAATAGAAATATATTACAAACGAAAGTTTACATTCTATTTACACTTTATCCGTCTTCAGATGATATGTCACTATACGCCAGTTGAGGAGAGTGGTCAATGTTTGTTTTTGAACTTCCTGGTTTCGGTGACACTGGTTTGAAAAATGTATCAATTATGTTTGGATTTTTGAAGTTTGTTGTTTCTTAATTATTAACTCTCTAAAATTGCGAAAGTGCGTGTAATATAATTGAATTTCACTATTTGCTGAATCATCGATAAATTATATTACATCGTCAAGATGCGATCTGACCATTAATTATTTTATTTTTGGAAGTATTGATTTCTCCTCTTCATTATCTTCGCTTTCATTTTCACTTTCTTTGATCAACACTTCATCTGTTATTTCACTTTCGGTCATAATATGATACTCATGATCACCTTCATCTATTTCCAACTATTCAAACATCTCACTCGCCTACTTCTTGTCTAACATTATTTTGTATAATCCTACAGAAATCAGAAACTTCAACTCCCTCTAAAGCAATTTCTGCATTTTGGTCATCAAACTAATTCTTCCAACCACTTTCTAAAGTTTGGGCAGTTACCTCTTTCCAAGCAGTTGCGAAATTAAAAATCGTTGATTTTAAATTATAACTTTTCAAATTTTCTAAGGTACGTTGGCCTCTTCTGTCTTCTTCAGCCTCCAATATCACCAAGATTTCATTTAAAAACTTTTTCTTATATATTCCTTTTGTGCCAAAATGATGCCCTGATCCATCGGCTGAATAATAGATGTGATGTCTTTTGCCAAAACATGCAATTAAACTTGCCATCTTCAGTTCCTAGAATGTTTTCCAATCGACGTGTGGGTGCGTTGTCTAATAGTAACAAAAAAATTCTTTAAAAACCAGTTTGAAAATATTTGAAGTGAACTATGCTTTTTTCGCATAGAAATATGACACAGGGACTAGATGCATTATGTTTTTTAAAACTCTTTGTTTTTGAGACTTGTCAACAATATCAGGGGTCAGTTTATGTGACCCATCGGCATTGGCACAAAGAAGTGCCGAGACTCTCTCCTTGCTGGTTTTTCTTCTAAAAGGGTTTTCAGTTTGGAATGCTTGTGTGTTTTCAGGTGGAGTACGCCAAAACAAACCTGTTTCATCAGCATTGTATATCTGGGGCTGTAATAACATTTCGCTATTTATTCGTTCAACTAATTCTTGCCGAAAAGGTTCAATCACTTCTTCAGGTGCACTTGCAGAATCGCCGAAAATTCGTTTATTAAGTATTCCAAGCCTTTTGCGAAAACGCCCGAGCCATCCATTACTAGCTTAATATGAATTTATATTCATGTGATCTGCTAATTTAAGTGCAGCAGATTTTAGTTCAACTGCCCTAACCGACACTCCGCAAGAACGCTGTTATATGTCCCACTTCAATAAAGCTTCTTCAAGTGCAGTTTCATGTGCCAATTTCATTCGTTTTCTGGGATATTTATTCGTACTTACATCACACATTAACATAAATTTGTTTATTTTGTATTTGTTTTTTTAATGTCCGAAACAATTTGCTTTTGTATGCCATATTGTTCACTTTATTTAATTTACATTTTAAACAGATTGAATCACTCAAATGCATTTATCCACTTTGAGTAAAGAAAATAAACTGTTGTGCATGTAGGAATAAACCATAAACCTTCAGATACATTTTATTCAGCAGTGAGGCAAAGAAACTCGTGTGATTCCCCGAGTGTGCAGTTACGATCACTTACATGCTGTCCGTTATATCGAGGTTTTAGTGTATATAAGATATCAGTTTTTTTAGGATTACAGTTAACAAGTTACAGTAGGTTAAGAAAACTTTGTAACCATACATTACTTGTAAACAGGTATTGTCAGTGGAAGTTTTTATAATAAAGAAAGATCTTATCTACATACACGTCAGCTACACGAAAGTAAGCAGGAAGACGGGATGCTTTGGAAGTTTAGGTTTACCACCAAATTATAAGAATCTCGTGAAAAGAAACTACGTTGCTATTATAAGAGTTAAAGATTAGGTCCGATTGTTAAGAAACGTATACCAAGGGTATATTCAAAATTTTGGAGCTAGATATACTAGCGCAATGCAGAATCTGATTGTCAAATGAATGGCTAAAGGAACAATGCCGTGAGGGAGGTCACCAAACAAACAGACAAGGAACCTAACTGCTCTGAAACTTATAAGGAGTCTACAGCTGGCTAAGCTAGACAAGCTTTGAACGATACAACATACATACACTGTTATCACATCCCTATCAGAGAATATAGATAGAGGGTGAAGAGTTCTATGTGAAACTTTTAAATGGATTATAATCATCTATATAATTACCTTGAATAAAGATCATTCACTTGTTTTAAAGGTTGTTTAAACATTTTCAAATCCCACAATTTCATTGAATCATCACAGCTGCGAGTGAGCAGATTATTCCCGACATGTGAATAGCATATACTGCTGATTTCAGTTGCTTCATGCGCTTTCCGACATTGTAAAGACGGCGCCACTGTGCTTTTTCGCAAGTCCCATAACTGTATCGAACCATCAGCACATCCAAGACCATATACGCTACCTTCTCTGTAAAAACAGATAATAGAAAATAACTAATTACATATACCAAAATAAATAAAATTGTTTTAGCGTCTTGAATTCTCAGATATGTAATTTTATTTTTAATTGTAATGTAATAATAGTAATATTATTTATTTTAAAGGAGCGTTACATAATTTAAGGTTTATTTATAATCTACTTCTATTCATCTTTATACATTTTAAATTCAAACTAAACTAATAGATATATTATAACCATTTATTACTACAAGCGAAACTTACAAGTTAAAGGACAATAAGATAAGTCTGGATCAGTTATCGTGAAAAAAATCGGTTTGATCTTTTATATTACACACTAAATGGGCTAATGTGAGCAATTGCTGATATATCCTTGAGATAAGAGTTAGGTTTGGAAAGTATGCTCGCTGCCATGTTTGCGTATTTCTGAGCATAGAAATTGGTTTAGCTTATAGAAATAGCATTTGCTTAGATGCTTTAGTAGTTTAAAGTATTCAGAAGTGAGTAGTCTGCTTTCTAGTAATCTAAGTAATAATAATTTTCCAAACGATTAATAGATATCTAAATGGATTCGGTCTAATCATGGAGACTTAGAGATACGCTAGACTTGCAGTATATTATTTTAATTTGAATTTAAATCAACCCATATTAGAAGATATAGGTACTGTAGTTTACCTATTATAACAGCAAGCTGTTGGTGTTGTTTTCAACCCATTTAATGCGCGACATTTTACTAATGCCTTATGAGATTTGTTACCACTGTATACGTCCCAAATACGAGCTGTACCATCAGCACTAGTAGTTAAAAATTCCTCGCGAGACACCGGATTCCATGCACCAGATGCTAAACCGGCAGTATGACCTTTAGTACGTGCCTAGATATTTGAAATAAAATATAAGCAGACCTCTTGATTTTCATCAAAATTCTCTATTTCATCAGATAACAAATGCTATTTCTAAATACCTACTTCGAGAAACCACACAATTCTAATTTGAAGATAAATATTTTTCTATAGTACTCGTATCGTTTAAAAGTGGCACTGTTTTTATAGAGTGTAATGAAATTTTACCTGATCTGAAAGATACATATCGCCTTTGACTGTTTCTAATTTTTCAAATCCATCTCTGTCGATGATTTTAGCTTGAGCCGCTCCTGAAACTACCAATAGTAAATCACCTGTACTTGAATATTGTAATGCTCTAATTGGATGGTTTTCACAAGGTTGCAATGTACGAAAACTTCGCATACCCGAATCCATACCAGCAAAATCCCAGAAAGAAACATCGTAATCGACTGAACCTATAGCAAAAATCTAATGAAATTATATTGCCAATTACATTAGGAAGGGCGTAGTTTTTTTTAAGGCGGTGCAACAAATAATCATTTCATACTAATTAGCTTAGGTATTTATTTATCAGATATTGCATTGATAACAGAGCTGGGCAAAAATGAAACACAAATCCGTTGGGTCGGGCCCTACTAGACTGTCCACGCTTTATAATTAATAATAATTGGAATGTACTTTAATTATTACAAAATGAGTCTCTTTAATATGCTACAATTTCTTACATGCCCTTATACAAATGGTACTAAATAGAAATAGGTATATGTGTAATATACCTGATGCTAATCTGGCACCGCTAGGATCACAATTTAATGCAGTAACAGCTTTGTTGCCATGCGTCATAATTACTTCATGGGAACATGGAATAAAGTACGTCATATCTTCATTTTCATCGTCAGAATTAACATGAGCATCATATTCATTTACTATTATTGTGTCAGAAGATATCTTAGTTTTAGGTTCTTGAATAAAATCTGAAAGCAATTTATAAATAAATCTAAAAATTTTACAAGTATCAACATCCTGAAATAGGTATTCATTGTTGCTTAAGTCCTACCTTGTGGAATGGGAGGCCCTATAAATTCATCGTTAGAGTCGTCATCTGACTTTGGACTATGCTTTAATTGTTCATCTACTTCAGCGGGTTTGGTGATTTCTCTTGCAGTTTTTGTAACTTCTTTTACCATTTCCTGTAAAATGAAGTCAAAAACAAAATTAGATAAATCGTAAATTACCAAAACTGTGCGCCTACTTACAAACAATTAGAGTTAAACTTTCAACGTACCTGTACATCAAATGACTTTGCCTTCTTACCAAATGTTGTAATTCCCATAATTTCTTTCATTTGTTGATGTTCTGTATCATCTTCTAGGGCTTCGATTTCGACTGGATTCTGTACGTTTCTTAATAACCCAATTGTACCTGTTGTTGCTGGTACAATTGAATTCTCAGCAAAGGTCTTACTTATTTTTCCAAAAGTGATTTTTTTTGCTTTATTCATATTTATGTGTAAAATAAAATCTTTTGGAAGTAGCGAGTCTCGTAATTTGTAGGTCTCATAAATCTTGTATTTATTTTTGCTGAGAATTGATCAAAATTGTTTTTCATTTTCGGTAGTTTATCATTTCGTCCTAATGAATAATGGACGAACATTCGATATTTAAATGAGATTGATCATAGATATATCATGGCAAGTAATTAGCACCTACGGCAGTTTCATGAAGATAGACGCCAAGATAGTGATGTGGTAAAAGGTTATTATTAAGTAACCAGTTATACTGTTATTCTAAAATAACGGTTATATGTTATTTCACAGATTCAAACTTATGGCGCCTAAATGCTACTTCACCATAGCTAGATCAACTAGCTTTTTACATCCATCAACCAAAACTTGTTGAAGAAGTTTTGGTTGACTCCCTTAACAAAGTAGAGAAAAACTATATGACACCTAACAATTAAAGGTAATATAGAGTTTGCGCAAGGGACAAATTTATGTACTTAATAAAAACATGTTCGTTTAGTTATAATGATAACGGAACTTATAACTATACCGTAGGCCAACGGAGAACGCTATTTTATAAAAGAGCGGAGACCAATAAAAAAATTCTCCATTATAATTTCACCGAGCGAACATCGCGGAAGGGGGGGGGGGGCGAAGAAACTGACAGTTTTGAAGTAAACATTACAATTAGCTTTATAGCGTCCCATACACGTTCAATAATATTGCGCAATTTTATTGTACAAT
Organism: Adranes taylori; assembly: GCA_009867245.2. NCBI lineage: Eukaryota > Metazoa > Arthropoda > Insecta > Coleoptera > Staphylinidae > Adranes > Adranes taylori. The sequence continues at coordinate 7,491 of WYDF02064957.1, forward strand.
AATATTGAAGTAGCCCATAGACGACACCAATCTATTGTACAATATTCAGTTGAGAGTGTTTCTTGTAGTAATGGGTACAGGAGTAGAAAATTTTATTTAAATTTAATGAGTGACTTGGATGCTTGTTTAGCGTTAGCGCTAGCATATCGCTTGCGTATAATGATAAAAATGACTTCGTCTTCTTCTACAAGTTTTGGTTTTGGATTTTATTCTTCAACTATTATTATTCCATGATAACAATGACTTCTTCTTCAACAACAAGGATTTTTATCCTTAACCATTATTATTCTAATATGACATGATCTGGTGTTTTTGTTGATTTAATTTGGTTCTGACAAACATTATTATTCTCAATGCCTAAATGGCATCATCTCTTGAAAAGCGATTGAAAGGATTTTCTTCCATATACGTCTTTTTCAATAAATCTTCAATAAGTTATTATATAAGTACTATATTATTTATGTTTGTTCACTAGAAATTTTCATTAACTTTAAATTTACTTTGATATTTTAGCTTTCCAGATAAAAAATATTTCTTCTTCTTCAACAACATGTTTTGGTTTTGGATTTTTATCCTTCAACCATTATTATTCCAATATGACAATCTGGTGTTTTTGTTATTGGTTTTGACAACCATTACTATTCAAGGTGTCTGAATGACATTATCTCTTCAAAAGCGATTGAGAGGATTTTCTTCCGCGTACATCTTTTTCAATAAATCTTTAATTAGTTATATAGTTACTGTAATATTTATGTTTGTTGACTAAAATTTTTGATTAATTTTAAATTTACTTTGATATTTCCACAAAACTTCACATACCCCAAAACTGATAACACTGATAGACATTCAATTTGCGCAGTGTTGTCCACACACGCTGCAATATTTTTCAGGTTGTGCAATATATTGCACTATTTTTCAAAATCATACAATGTATTGTGCACACCTTCAATCTGACCCATACACAGTCAATAATATTGTGCAACCTACAATATTGCGCACCATGTTTAACAACCATGCACAAGCAACAACATAAGATTCAATCATATAAATTATAACTCACTCATTATAAGGTTATAACTACATATAAGGAAAATATCCTTCCGTTAGTGTTTGCGGAAGGATATTTATATCCTCTATATATTATCTCTATGGTAAATATGCAGAAATTATTCTCTGGATATCGTGTTTCAACAGAAGTCTGGTGCGTTGACTTAGTAAGTTTTTATAATAACATGGCAACTGAAATTAAAATACATTTCATTATAAAATGGTTTATTTTTTAATTCTATCACAGATTTTTTTTTCATAAATATAACACTTGGATCATTTTTATTGTCACAAACTGAGTAATATATTTATCTCTAAAAATTACATGGTAAGTATATTTTAATGAAACATATGTTAGATAATTTCAATTGTAGCATATAAACAATACCTGACCTTATAAACAAGTTACTGATAATTGTACAGATCTATAATATCCAAGAAATGAGGTACGTTTGCGGTGGTGGTTTAATTAAGTAACTCAGATATTCTTAACCCACTTCATTTTGCGTAAGTTCGGGGTTATGAGTTTATTTGATCTCATCTCAGTTTGATTAAGTTAAAATGAATGGGAATTTACGTAACTCACTCATTTTCAAACATATATCTTTTTCGTAATAATTTGATTGTCATTTAATTATCAATTTTCTTTTTAATTATGTGAGCTGTTTAACACTTTACAGAAAGTTAGGTTATTTTCGCTCACCTCTTCAGAGTTCAGATAAAGTGAACTGAACAGAACTGAGCTAAGATTAATGAAGTGAGAAAGTTTGTCGCGAACGCGCCTTAAATACTACTTTCATATTATTTTTTTAATACAGAATCTTGGGATTTTAAATTTTATGTTGGCATTATAAATTTTAATTCATAAAAATTCTCAAGTGTGGCGTTACGTTTTAATTTGATGATTCTTTTTTTTTAATAGTTGCAGGCTTTGTATCGTTGTTAAAAGTTCTTCGTGTTAAAAAAGTCTTAATAAGGTAGAGAATTACCAACTACTAACGAGAAGAAGTTTGCTTAATTATTTTTATAATCGTGATATTGAACAGTTCGTATAATGTATGTATTTATATAATTTGTATTGTAAAGTGGAAAAAAGGAAAGCCTTTTAATTTTGTTTCACTGCATCCACTTTACATCATGTTAACAAAATTTAGGGTACGTTTAGTTATTCAAGTATTATTGTCTTACAATCACATTAGTTCTATAAATTAAAAGTATTTAAACTTCTGAATAGAAGTTATACAAGCAAAGCTTCAAAGGGGAACAATTAATCGAACGTAATTATTCTGTATTGATTAAGTATTCGACATTATTCTTATTAAATATTCTTGATTCTTATATATTTGCGCGACAGTTACGTAAGAAAAATATGGCGCGAATCATTACATTTGTGGAAAAGGGTGTCATACGTACGGGTCTCCAAAGCAATCTGATGTTCTGTGACGAGTTAGCGCATGGATATTAGCCCGACTAATTATTCCCATACCTGCACTTTGTAGTTATGAAATAGAAAGGGGAGAGCAGTGGAGGACAGTGAAAAGTCACGCCGAATCTCGACGGGGCAATATAAAGCCGGGCGGACAAAAAGTAAGCCATGCTCCTTTGCGGCAAGGGCTAATTTGGGAAAATAAGGGTACAGAGATAGCGATAGTTTTTAATAGGAAGAAATAAGACAGAAATTCGCATTGGACACTTGTTGGCAAGTAAGCCAGCCGGCGAAAGTGAAACCCAATAAAAGCTGGTTTTTTTCTGCAGGAGCGTCAGTTGAAAGTAAATTTTTCTTATAAATCAAAATAAGTTTACGTGTAGTACTGTTCGATTAGATAAGTTTAAATTATATAATATTGATTAGTTTTGAACTCTTAAACAATTAATTTCTTTTTGTATTTATTCTAATTAATTCTTGTTACTAATTTATTTCAAATTTAATAAGTAATAACTTTTAATAACTAATGAATTGTTTAGTGTGTCTTGATAATTTACTTTATTTACTAGCGAATTGGTATTAGAATTTAACGATTGCGATTTAATGTTTTTATGAATATATTAAATAAAAATAATATTGATTTTTATCTTTCTTTGTATTAAATTAACGCTACTGAATGTTATAAATTAATTCACAAGAACGAAACAAATGATTCTTATATGTTCGATCCTTTTATAATGCCGGGTGGGTTAAATCTGTATAGTAGAATTTATTATTAAGTGTAAAACTCATCCTGCTGTACTATCGTGTACATACACGCGACAATATTCTTTGCCTCTTATAGTATTGCATTGCTTATGCTGTTTCCTCTTTACGGCCGAGGTGATTATAATATTCAACGCAGTCGTAAAAAGTGTATCTACTGATTATCAAATTATTATTTAACAACTTTTATATATGTATATTGAAAAAATATCTTAAAATTATCGCTGCACTATGTCGCATAAAGATAGGCAATTTAAAATTTAATTAGTAAAAAAGAAATCCTAATTAACATTGTGTAATTTTATACTCTATATAAATAACACAATCTCAATTCTATCAGATGTATAAACTTTTCTTAAAACTACTTTATAAATTTTTCTATTTCACGCTCAACAAATGTTTTAATCTGGGAACTATTGTTTGTTAATTGCCTTATTTTCAGTCTCAGCTAATTGCAGTGTAGAAAGTAAAATATGTTTTCAAATTATATATTATTTTCATATATGAATTTATTCCGTCGATTATATTTTTAAAAAGAAAATATAAAATCTTAAAAGTAACACTCGCAAATATGTAAATCAATGTTCTAAAATAAATTCTTTCATTCTTTCTTAGTTATAACGAAACCGACGTAGGAGACTGATGAACCGAGGCATCAGTATGAAACTCCGAGTGCAGCAAGAATTTATTAATAATAAGCTCCTGAAACTTATACGCATCCACTTGAGGGAGGTCATCCGCATTTACCATAATTTTCGTGATTTGTTGTCCAGAAAATTGAGAACGGAAAGACGACTTGAAGCAGAATGGAGAAACTCCATTATTTAGAAAATTAAAGAAATTCTGGACTTCGGAGAAAGATGTAAGTAGGATAGGAAGTGGATTATCAAAATATTTAGGAGAATG
>WYDF02064968.1:0-11634 GCA_009867245.2 Adranes taylori
GAGCGCTATTAAGATATTATAATATATATATTAAACTCAGGATATATATATATATATATATATATATATATATATATATATATAGGATCAAACACTGATAGGTAATAGGTAGTATTTATATATGAATGTATAACTAGAGATTCAATTGGATTAGTTTGGTAACGTATATATATATATATATATTAGACAATTCTCAATGAAATTCAAACAGGGATCAAAAACTTAAATGTAGACTATTTCAAAATTCCATATAGTGTTTGAATATGCTCTTTCAGTGTCTTAACCTTAACTGCAATGGAAACCAAAAATCTTGTAAACCAATTTAGCCAAATAAAGATCTAAATGTATGCAAATAAAATAATGAAATAACTAATGTTTTCTCTAGATCAGAATATTTACAATATTACAAACGCAATAGAAAATACTTAAATGTGATTAACAGCTGCCTATTTGATTTCAATATCAACTATGTTTCGATACATGGATACATCTTCAGTACAAGAAAAGTAGCTATTTTGATCAATTTGGATTATATTAAGGTGTTTATAAATGAATATTTACAAGTTCAATGTAAATGATACTTCTATATATGAATCCCTCTGAGTCTAAACTATGTATCATTTTAAAGGGAATCAGTTTCAATATAGCGGATCAGAGATTTGAATCTATTCAGGTATCATTTAAAGCTAATTAGACATCATTTTAGAGTAACTAGGTGGCATTTTATCGCAAAATCAAGTACCATTTTTAAGGATTGTTCAATATCAACTGTGTTTCGTTATTTGATTGAATGTGATTGAATCAGTAATTTAATATAGCCATTATGGTCAAGTTGGATGACATTAACGTATAAATATATGAATATTTACAAGTTAGTGATTCTTGCAGGGACGATGGAAAAATAATGTACAGGGGTGTTTAGAAAAATTAAAATAAAAAATGTATTAAAAATATTGAAATGTGTTTAGCAATAAATCAAAATTGTGACGTAATTTGACAGCTGTCTTTTACAGAAATAAAACACAAAACTATTTCTATAAATATTTATTGGAAAAAATGAATACAATACTAAGATATATATAATATGTAAAAATAAATTTTATATCAATATCAGTCTTTCTCTTGGATTCACTATTCCATTAACAATATTGTTGTACAAGATTTGAACATTTTCCAGCGTACAAACATAATTGCGATATTCATCATGATGATCACTAACGATGAAAATAGTTTAAGTAGTCGAGGGCAGTCAGTGTAGTTTTCCAGATTAATAATTTAAATGGCTCTTCCGATACGTTCCTTTCTAGATTCAATCAATCCTTCTAAATATCGAACTTTCTGATGATCCTTCACGTAAATCATATTTATGTTTTCATCGGCAAGATGATTTTCGATTAAATCATTTTCCATGTCCCAAACAAGCATTTTACCTCTCGAATATCTTGTTCCATGATGATATCGTTCCAAATACAGTGCTCGTTCTTTCATGTCGCTTAGTAGATAACGTAATGTTACGACAGGTTTCAGAAGCTTACAATGTTTAATAACTGATTGATTTGGATTTAGTATAGTTCATTCTTTAGGTGTAAAGTTTGGAACACCAAAACCTTGAATCTTGAACAAAACCACAATAATATAGTTAGGCGACGACAACATATTTAATGCGTAATTCAGCTGAGACCACCAAATCACGACTAAACTATTTTTTAGTCTTTAAGTCATAATGGATCAATAATACAAGCAATAATGGATCTCGTGATCACTATTATATATCCTTTAATCTGGTTGTCATCTGGTACAGTTTATGACAATCACGAAGGAAATGTCAAAGTAAATTTGGAGTTGATCAAACTTTATAGTGAACATACATTGGTGGTACAGAAGATGTATAGCGACACTTCAATTAAAAAAAACATTTTTTAATAAAAAAAAATCTATTCTACTATATAAACAAATTTAATGGGAGTTTTTAGTCTGATACATTTTAATAGCGCTTCTTACTTTTTAATAACAAATTGTTTGATTAAGTTTATATTATTAGGTACATAATATAATTTATATTTCTTTTTACAATCAAATTTTCACTATAATTAAGAATTTTCATTAAGTAAAAAAAATATTCTATTGTATAAATTGTATAAACAAATTTTAAGAAGACATTTTAGTCTCATATATTTTAATGGCTCATGTTAGTTTCAAAAATAAGTTGTTTTATCAAGTTTATAATATTAGATATATAATTTAATTTATATTTTTTTCGAATTAGATTTCCACTTTTTCTTTAAATTAATTTTTTTTTCTTTTTAATAAAATAACAAAAATTTAATTGAATAAACAAATTTTAATAGGAGTTTTTAGTCTTATATATTTTAAGAGCGCATCTTATTTTTTAAATCAAGTCTATAATATTAGATATATATTTTAATTTATATATTCTTTACAATTCACTTTCCACTTTAATTAAATTTTTAAATTTTTTGAATAAATTAAAGCTGTTCTATTGTATAAATAAATTACAGGAGTTTTTAATTTTATACATTTCAATAGCACATTTGATGATGAATCCATAATAATGTGTTTTAAAATTAATTTTTGGATCTGTTACAATTTTGTCAGATTGTTTGTTTGTTGCCAAAAAGTTTCAGTCCTTCTTGCGTGAAAGATTTACGTTAGCTGAAAACTCGAGCCAACAATAAGGTCGTGGGAAACTTTATTTGCTTTATCTATTATAATATTAAAGTTACCATGAAAAGCATTGTCTCTAAGGAAAACTTCTTAAAAATGGATTTTAAACAATAGAATAATTTTGTATTTATTAATAGAACGTGTTTATACATTCTGTTGGAAATTCTAAAAGTATGTCCTTATTATTATTACAAAAACTACTTATCTCTTTTACAGAAATTTTAGATAAATTAATTTATTGTATAAAAACTGAGGCATTTACAAATAGTTCAGATGTTTTACTTTTTATTAATATTTTATTCAAATTATGGAGCAAATGTGGAGAACTTAAACTCCATGTTTTTCATATTTCTTACTTTTTTGTTTTGTTGGTGTAATTAAATATTTATTTATAGAAAACAAAACCACGAAATCAGTTGTATAGTATATACTCTAGATTTTTCTGTTGATTAGTTTAACTCATAAATAAGTCTAAATTTCATTGATAACATAAATAAAGAAAATAAGGAAGTCCAAAAATATATTTAATTTAATATAGTACACAGCTTTAAGATTTTTCTGAAGACCAAAAATCTAGCTTTTCATGTCTGAAAACCTGTTAGTATATTTATGTTTGTATATTTATAAGATCCATGAAAATTTTCGATTTGGAAATTTTGATTGAGAAGCACGTTTGGAAGGTGTGCTTAAAATGTGTTTTTAACATTATATTCTTATATTGTATTCTTAATTAATATCCGCGTGTTTAGCGCCTGTTCTAATACTAGAGATGGTCTAGGGGTGGTAATTGTTTAATTATCTATGTCTCTAATTGCATAATTCCTAATAGCTTCGAAGATATTCCATCCTATTAAATTGTCTCTTAGTCGAATAATTCGTATAATTGCATTTAATTTCGTAAGATTTCATTAATAAGATAGTCATATAGTTATACGTATGTAAAATGAAAATAACGATTTTCAAGTTAGCTTGACGAGCCGAAGGTAGTATACTTCCCAACGCGTTGTTTTCATAAATAAATGCAATTATGTGAGGTGAAAGCGGAGGGTACTGATGAAGCCTCTTACTAGAGCATAGCGAAATACTTACATATTGTAACGCCAAAAGATATTAGACTCATTCAATCTCTGGGATTCTACAATAGAGATTTTAAATATTTTATTGATCAAAGGGAATATATCTAAATGACGGAAACTTATTAAAATCAATTAATTTCATAAAATAATGTAGCAATATATAATTATAATTTCATCTAATTATACGAGTTAAATAAATTAAATCTAAGAATAATAATATCATTCAGTAAAATAAACACGCGAAAATTAATCAGATGGCATCTTGTAGACAAGTGAGGAGTAAAACATGTAGACATACGCGACGCAAGAAGTTAGAAACAAGAAGGGAAAAGGAAGTTCTGGTTAGGCAAATAAGTTTCTGCGTATAGTCCACAACAAGTCCTCAGCTGTGCCAGTGTGGGCACCTGGATATACTTGACCTATTTTGAGCAATAAAATTGCTTTCAAAAACTTTTTAGTAACATGCTGTAGATTTTCTTATTTTTTCGTAGCCCTTCTAATTCTATTTAAACTGATATCACACATGATGAGTCTAACTCTTATCGTTTCAAAGATATGACACTTAATAACTTAAAATTTTGCAACTTCGCAACCGACATTCAACAATCAACGCCTACATAATAGCTTATATATGCAAAGTTACATGAAAAATAATTTTGCGTAGTATGAGGCATATAAACTACTTTCGCTGTTGAATAAATGTTGTTATCAGTGGCGAGTGCATATTATAACTTTGAGGGGGGTTCAAAATGATTATTTTGTTGAGAAATTCAGTTTTAAAATTAGAAGACTGAAATTTCGCTCCCATATATATAAACGTCTAGCTTTGTCCGTCTGTCTGTCCGTCTCCCTGGAACGCTTTTGATTTTATATATAAACGTTTGTTTAGTCGTTTTACGAGGGATTATCATCTATACTTATATATAAACGTCTAGCTTTGTCTGTCCGTCTGTCTGGAACGCTTTTGATTTTATATATATTAACGTTTGTTTAGTCGTTTTACGACGGGTTATCATCTATTATAGAACATTGTATTATGCGTCGAATGAAAGTAATGCCATCCCTGAAAGTGATATAGAACGTGAAGTTGCCACATTTAAAATTTTACAAACTTTTTAATATATTTCAGGAGCAATAAAAGATAGGACGCTTGAATAAATTTTTTTATATAGGCTACCAAAAGCTCGTTCAATTTTATTTGAGATTGTACTACATTAAATATCTCGGTTCCATTGAAAGTTGAAAAAATTAAATTTGGGGGACAAGTGTAAGACCCAGGGACCTAGCTAGGTAAATATCGGACCCGGGGGATTCATGGGTTAAACTAATGTTGTTTAATTTACAAAACGTAGGACTTCCAGTATATGAAAGACGGGGTGGCAATCACATCCACGAAGTTCACATCCACTTAAAGTCTTTTAACTAGATTTTAGATAAGTTTCCCAAATAAAAATTTTTAAATCAATAGACATAAAAAAAATCAACAATCACTTTTCAAGAACCAAGTTTTTCAATTTAATTTTATTTTATTTCAATTATATTCGTAGTTATTTTATACTTATTTAGGTATTGTTAAATCAAACTTCTACTAAAAATTTCATTCATTTGCTTATGTAAATGTTTTTGTTATGTGTTAAATCAGACCTCATAATTCATAATCTAATTTGTAAAACTAAATGGTAATGCGAACGAATGGTTCTGCATGCTAAAAGTGCTTCATTTTAATATTGTGTGTTTTTTTTCTGTAATTATACATAATCTTGTACAAAAGAGTGTGTAAGTTAGAAGGTTTGTTATTGATTTGTTTTAAAACGGAATTTTAGTGAAAGAACTAAGGTATATCAGATTAACAAAAAGCAGACAGTAGAATGTTGGGATTTATAAAATGCAGTACTGGATTATGCCCTTTGATACATTATTGACAACTCGATGAAAATTATTTGTTCAGTTGGCTCACTTTTGTAAACTCGTGTTATATTTTAATAAAAAATTGTTTAACATTTCATCTAATTACTGACATATTACAAATATTTGTTTCGGTGTTTCGCAGACTGATTAGATATGTGGTGTATGTAATGGCGTGTATTCTAAGTCTGGGGTGCACTTCGAATTCCTAGAAAAATATGTATTTTTCCATTGTGTCGTTAGCAAAGTAGTAATGGTTAACACGTACTGAACCTGTTATTTTGAAACAGATACGCCTTTAAAATGATTTTGTACATGTGATCGACTAATACAGTAACAGTTCCACAGATTCTACAAATGATCGTTCTGTTTGACTTTAAACAACTTTACGTGAAAAATTATTTTAAGAAGCTTATAAAACTGTTTTATCTACTTCCTTGTTCTTCACCAAAAATATAAAAAAGCTTTAACAAATTAATACTAATCTCTAGTCTTCGGTTATTGGCTTTATTGAATGGATATAAACTAGATTTTCGTCTATATCAGTCGACGATTCGGTTTTCTAGTTTTAGAACCATCATCAGGACTAAAATCAACATTACAATATATGATAAGGATGTTGATACATAAAAAGATGTTACAATGTTGTAATTGTGAAAGGGTATATGTAACTGTTTAGTGACCCATAGGATCTTAGTTAAGAGTGTACATAATAAAATCGTGTAAAATAAACAATTGAATCATAGAGAATTTAACAATAATAGTTATTTAAATAGTGGAATACAGTGGTAGTTAAATAATACTTGGAAATAACATAATTATAGAATAGTAATAACTCATAATAGCTGTAAATAGTGTGATAATCACACTATTTATTCAAGTATAACGTCACTATGTAATTGTTTCTAATATTTCACAAGCTATGTACTATACAATACAGCTTTATGGAGCTAGAAGGTTTATGAAGATATTTATAGTTATTAGTACTCTATACTTAAGTTATTTCCAAGTATTATTTAACTATCACTGTATTCCACTATTTATAATAACTATTATTGTTAAATTCGCTATTGACTCAATTGTTTATTTATTACATGATTTTATTATGTACACTCTTAACTAAGATCCTGCGGGTCACTAAACAGTTACATATATCCTTTCACAATTACAACATTGTAACATAGTTTTATGTATCAACATTCTTATCATATATTGTAATGTTGATTTTAGTCCTGATGATGGTTTTAAAACTAGAGAACCGAAACGTCGACTGATACAGACGAAAAAATCTAGTTTATATGCATTCAATAAAGCCATTGTCCGATAACCGAAGACTTTTAATTATTTAATATACTGGACGAGAACAATCACCTTTTACTAATCTCTAGCTTTGTCACTTCCAAATATTATGTTTACCAATCTCTACGTTTCTTACGTACACATATTCATATATATGGTGCCATCGCCTATTCATGTGTGGTGCTACTTAGCTTGAAAGAAGGCATACAAGCAAGAAGCGTGCTCCACGCACCGATATGAAGAGATGAAATGTGAATCCTATTCTGATACAACAAACTAGCTAGTATAGAATACTAGCCTAGCTGGGACAGAAAAACAATCTGTTCCTAAGAATCAATCTATAAGAAGTAGTACAAAATATCAACTTGATAACTTGATAATTGGGAACAATATGAGATATCAGGAACAAGTATGAGTACTGGAATAGATGAGTACAAGCAATCCTAAACTGTAATAGCTGCGAACACTGTAACAGATCTAATTTCGATGATGATATTTTGCGGTCGGGAACATGTCTGATTGTAGATTTCAGAAAGGTAAAATTATCGTATTCTCGTACATGGTACGATTTGTTTTAATTTTTTTTCAAAGTAACTGAAGATAACAAACATTTAACAAAAAATAATTGAAATTCTTTTTAACATAATTTCTTTTTTGTAATTTCTTAATATTTTTATTTACCTAAATGTTGTAATAAGGCCATAAAATTAAGGATGTTAAACTGTTTTTTTTTCTTCACAAAATATTTTGTTTTTACAATGAAAATTATTTATAGTGAATATTATGACAATATTTCTCTCTCCATTGGATAAACCATCAGAGAAAGTAATACCCTCCTCCCATTCTCATTATTTCGCTTAATTCGCATTTCATTTTTGGAGAGGTTATATTTTGGAGACACGTTTTATGATTGTGATTTTATATCACTATTTCTAAAAAAAAATATGGTAGGGACCTAAAAAGTTTTAATTCCGAACATTTTATTGTTAAGCATTTTTAGGTGATTATTGGATCCATATAGGCTTAATTTTATAGGTACCTTTTTAATATCTATTAACCCTTATTAAAATGGAACCTATACATCCTTGAAAACCTCTATATCTGGAAACTCCATTTCTAAAGTCCGTGGTAAGGATAATTATGGGCGATTTCAACTCTAAAATAGGGGATACAACAGCAGATTATCACATCCACATCGTAGTAGGACAATATGGCCTTGGTACACATAATGAAAGAGGAGAACGTCTTATTCAATTCTTTCTTGATAATGGATTCACCATAGGAGACTTAATGTTCCAACAACCAAAGAAAAGGCACTATATATGGGCAGTGTCCAATGGACTTCATAGAAACCAAATACACTTTTCTCTCGTTAGAACAAGATAGCGTACCTCACTGAAATCAGCCGAAACACTGCCAGGTACAGAGTGTAGTTCAGATCATTAATTTCTCATGTTTACTCCTTGTGACACACTTAAAACGCCAGAACGAACAACTGTAAGGAGGCTACTAACTGTAAACTACCCATTAGTTTTCGCAGAAAAACTAGACGTCCTGCAGAAAATCCTTTCGTGGAATCTTTATGGGGAAAATTTAAGGCTCTATTTGATAAAAGACGCCAATTAAAGGCAAGAGCAATTATACTTACCTGAAAATGTTGGTACTACTGGCCTCGAGCACAATCTGGACATTTTGCGCTCTGTAATTGAGGCTGCAGTTCAACAAAAGGCTAGGATTATAAAAGGCAACTTATACTAATATGATCACTGCTGAGCACATAAAGACGATGGGACATTGTGGTGATGACATCTTGCATCGACTGTCTGCGACAATATGACACTGGTGAATGGCAAACGTTGGTAATTATGTCATTGTATAAGAAAGGTTCGACGATAAACTGTACTAATTTTCGTTTGATTGCTCTCATTTCTCCCGTGAGCAAGGTCATGCTTTATGTGATGCAGTATAGGATACAGCATTTTCTCACCTGGCAGAGAGCGCCGGAACAGGCAGGCTTTGTTAAGGGCAGAGATACACGCGAACAGATACTCAACCCACGTCAACTAATAGAAAAAGCAAGAAAGTACGACACACCCATGTATATATATTTTATCGATTATAAAAAGGACGTTTATAATCTAAAATGGATCAAACTTTAGAACATCTTATTAGGGATAAGTGTACCGACGTGTACCGCAGACAGTCGATGCACCCTGTCCATCTCCTGAAGAGTTTATGCGATACATATCATTCGGTTATCAGAATTGACACCAACTTATCGTGCAAATGCATAATCAAAAAGGGTGCGCGTCAAGGATGTAACATGTCACCCTTGTTGTTTAATACATATACTGAGTTCATCATGCGACTTGTCTTAGAAGATTGGCCCGGGGGCGTAAAGTTAGGAGGAAATAAAATCTTGAATTAACGCTTCGCGGATGGCACTGCACTTATAGCGGCTACGCCTGATGAACTTAAGGGGCTGATGAACAGAATGGAGCGGATAGACGGTGAACACGGCTTACACATAAACGCTAAAAAGAAGGTAATGATCGTTGACAGGGAATCCCATTCAGCCAGACATTGAGAACATTGGAAACTATAAGGTGGTGAGCCAATTTATACAATTGGGCACCGTTGCAAATAATGACGGCAATTGCGAGCCGGAAATACAAAGACGGATCCAGTTGGGTCGTAATGCTATGTCACAGGTCATTAATGTCTGCAAGATAAACCAATAACCATAATTATTTAAGTTTTATATGTTTTATATGTTATATAAGTTTTATATGGAGCGATTCAGAGGATCGGGACAGTCCTGATAACAGATATTTGTTACAAGTATTTAATAACAGGAACATATAGCAAAGTATGACAACAGTTTACCCTCGAAGGTTATAATAGTCATGGAATGACCAATAAAAAATTCTCTTCTTTTGCTTTTGTTTCTTAGGTCATTTTTAATAGATTATTGATGTTTATGTTCGAGTTTTATCAACTTTCTAAATATAAAAATTTCTGAACTTTATTTATATGTTTGACCAAAAGAAAGGTGAATAATTTAAATACTTCAAATTTGTTTTAAATTGATGGCCTTATAAGCCCTCTTAATTTACACAATTTAATTTGTTTATAATTTAAATATACCAAATGAGCAGTACAAATTTTGTTTTACATAGTATACATAGTTTTTATTAACATAATTTTCTTTAATGTTTTTGATTGACAAAATGTTAACTGCTGATTTTATTGCCGTCCTGAGTGCCAGTAAAAATTATTTTTCGATCAGAACATGGTAGATAATATGCACTACAGTAATTATAAGATATTTGATTTCTTTAAACTTTCTACTCAATATTATATCAATTTTCATACGTAGCATGTTAATACATATAAAAAATATGATATGTAAAAAAGCATCTCTGATGGATTTGTTGCTTTGTTTTTTAAGTATGCTCTTAGCGCTACTCTTTTGAAATTAGTTCTTAAGAGTTTTATTTTACTTTTCACAATTCGTACGTGTCTTATAAATTTATGTTCGCGAAAATATTCAGTCAAAATTTATAAGGAAATTTATTTATTGATACTAAAGCTCATATATGGTTTTTCCAACGCTTACGGAATGTGCATGACTTAGCCATGAACGCTTATCACTAACTTCAAGTTTCATCAAATAAATTCCCCAGTGATTCATCAAAATTATTTTACTTACAAGTTTTATCGTTCCTACCATAACAAACTTATTTTCGAGCACACACCGTTACCTTAGTAATTTATTTCAATTTATTTCTACTAAATAAACTTGTGGTATAACTTTATTTAATTTATTTTATGTGAGCAATTTAACACGATAAAAAATAATTAAACAGTAAATGGAAGTAAATCTGCTTTCATGACAAGCAAACATATCGACAAATATTAATTTAATAGGTATGTTATATTAATTATTACAACTGTCTTACGAAAGCCACCAGTTCAAGATGTATGGCGTCATTTCACTCATTATTATATGGGATCATCAACGTGCTCTTTATTAGGAGCATCATTGTCGCAACATTCGCAACAAGTCCACGATTTTACTCACTAAACCACTAGCCTGAATTTGTTCATGAAAAACAAATTTATTAAGTATGAATTATTTATTTTACATTTTAATTGTAAAACTTATTTAGGGTAAAACTGTCCGTAGATGACTGCCTTTTTTCCAACTAGGTCGTCTAGCAAACAAATTGTTCGCGTATCAAGCATACAAAGCTATCTGCTACAAAACTAAATTAGGACGAGAACACAGTTACTCGTTATAATAGGATTGAAGATAAAAATCGATTTATACATTGTCATGGGAGTACAAGTTTTTGAGATCGCCAACCTTAAAATAGTGTAACGCAGAAAACGCGCTTAAGTTATATTTATTTTTTTGCACCTCGCAGCATTACAATACGTTACTACTTATATCTTATTTATTCGCTACTCATATTATGTTAATTCTATTACAAAATTACATGTGCCAAGCTTGATGTGTTGAGGTATTCATTCTAGTCAAGTTGTGAGGCACTTTGATCATTATAAATTGAACTGTAATTCAATTAACAATTTTGTTATATATTCATTACGAGTTTTGATTTTTAGGGTCGAAAGTTTTCGAGACAGGGGCAAGTACATATATATA
>WYDF02064979.1:0-11634 GCA_009867245.2 Adranes taylori
AAAACTAATAATTCTAATACGAAGTTTCATTTCTATCAACGGCCGGCTTGTGACTTAGTTAATGAGTAAAGTCCCAGTTTTCCAAGCCGTGATGCTTCTAATAAAGAGGATGCTGATGATCCCTTACAATAATGGGTGAAATGGCGCCATATATCTTAAACAAGTCGCTTTTGAGGACATTTGTTGTGATTACTGATATTATGTACCTTTTTACTTAATATCTCTCGATATGTTTGCTTGTCATAAAAGTAGATTCACTTCCATTTACTCTTTAAATAATCTTAGCTTAGGTGTCCTCTAGGTTTCTAGTTAAGGGTGCAACTTAATTTCAACAGGAGTCTAATAGTCATGCATGTAATAATCTTGTTCCAATTTAATATTCTTTACGGACATTGCATTGTGAACTGATTTATAGCCAGTGAATTTTTATTGAATCATATGATCCTAAAGCTTTTAATAACTTGCAAGGAAAGGTAATTTTAAATTTTAAAGCCATTTGCTTTTATGACCCACTTTATGTTATTTCAGAGTTTTTTATTACCTTTGTAACTCTTACAGTGATGTTAAAAAAATACATTTGTTTACTTTAGAAATTTGTAATACTGTACATAAATGTAAGGTTCATGGTACTTTTTATATTTTTCTATAGATAATCAGAAATTTTGATGAATAACATTCTCAAAGTAAGATAGTTTGAAATTTTTTATTACAACCAGCATTAAAATTGAGTGATCTATTATGAGCTGTTCTGAACTTTGTAAAAATATTTTTTTTGTTAGACTTTTTTGCAATTACAAATAAACTTTACATGGATGTTATTATTGCGCGAAAGAGAGATTTTAAATTATTTTGAAAGAACGAAAAAAAAATAATTGAAAAGATAAAAAGGGAAAAACATATTAATTATAATAAAGCACATATTTCCAAAATATTAAAATGATATAACATTAAACACATGTGAAACATATAAAATTCTAAATCTAAAAATTGTTAACACGCTTACTTTATTTGGATTTCGAATAAATATTTTGTACAAATACTTTAATTTTCAACCAATACTTGTTGGCTAATACTTTTGGATACTGTCACGTTCGTGCCGTTTAGACGCTTTTTGTTTTTGGTGTGATCTCTAAAAAAGAAGTAGCTATAAGAAGTTCATATCACGAAGAAGTTCATATCACGAGAATAATCACATTATTAATTTATGTCTGACCATCCCTCTTTCTAGGACGTGTCTATCGGAAAAAATCGTATTGGTTAAATAATATAGTGACAATAATCTCTAGTGCAATAAACTTTATTGCATACCCAATATTTTCTTTCTATGGCCATATATATATATATATATATATATATATATATATATATACATTTATATGTACTCTTTATTGCAGAAGTTATCTTTTAAGGTAACCCACAAACAATACTGCACCACCCCCAATGTGATTATCGAAAATATTATCCATCCTAAAGAAAAACGGCATCAAAACAGTATTTAACACGCATAAAAAGATCAGCAGCATATTATCCCAACCAAAAGACAAAATTCCACTATAAAAGCAAGGAGTGTACGAAGTACCCTTCAGTGAATGCGATTTGGTCTATATCGGTCAAGCAAACAGAAAACTATCAGCCAGAATATCTGAACACACAAACAACGTCAATAAGAATATCAGCACATCTGCTCTTGCCCAACATAACTCCGCAACTGGTCATAGAATAGCTTTTGAAAATTCTAGAACAATACCCACTGAAACCCACTATCGCAAAAGCAGCTATTAGAGAAGCAATAGAAATCAAAAACAACTGAATACGATGAAAAAACGAAACGACAACGAAAACATTTCAAGCACTTGGAAACTTGTGCTAAATAAACCATACCGTGAAAATAAACAACAAATAATTCACATCAACAACAAACCAGACAAAAATGCATCTACAGTACGGTCACCATCATCATCCACTCAACCACCCAGTGTATGACCACCACCAACATGTGTAGATACAACAACTTGCGTCACCGTAACAGGTGCGACAAGCGCTGACTTAGAAAGGCGAAGAACAATGTCGTATGCGAAACACATTACACAATAAGTTTTCAGGCTTTCTCTAAGCCTCGGCAATGCCAGATGTGATTTTGGTGATATTTTGTGACTTTGGACACTGAAATGCCAACCACGCGAAATATAACCCTGAAAACAAACAACTACTCATCAGATTACAATCGCGGAAACTTCAATTTTCAATATATATATATATATATATATATATATATATATATATAAACATGGGGTCGCGTTACTATGTGTGTAATAAAACAGCAAGTAAATATAATTATTCAATTGATTATGTAAAGTGTACACTTAAGATGCATATCAAGTGTGTTAATATAACAGAGAGTAGCAATTTACTCTCTGATAACAGAGAGTAGCAATTTACATAAATAATTGATAATGTTTCCAATGTAAAAAAAAATAAAGTGAGGTTATGTCAATACAAGGTAATAACGATATATCTTCAAATGAACGAGAATGCTCAGGATTTTCTAATATATCAATTAGTAACATCGAACAGTTTAGTTAAAACGTGCAAATGAAATCAAATCACAAACAAAGGAGTCAATAATAACTCACTTGATTGATATGGTTAACAAACACGAAACACTTATTTGATGAAGTTAGTTGAATTAGCAAACAATAACATGAACTACGCTGATAAGGCAACAAGTAAAATAAAAACTAAAACAAACGAAGGTGCCCAAATGATCCTACCAAAAACAACATTAATAATACCGTATCTGGAAAGCAAAAACGATAATGAAATAATAGAACCTGAAGCAACTGCTGAACAAGAAACGGATGCCCTAAATGATTTAAACAAAAAAACTTGTAATACATATCTGAGAATTGAAAAGAGTGGACGAACTAATAACGTTGGTCAATGGTCCAAACTAACGCGCAAAAAGTACCTTGGTGCGGCAAGCTCGGAATAAGATTCTGCTGTAATGGGAATTATTAAGAAATGTGGGCTGCATGTCTTCCGTGTCAGTAGAAACATGGAAGTCAAAAACTCTGTATTAGTAGAAGAAATAACAAGTCAAGAAGACCAAAATAAAGATTTAAGGTTGCTGTTGAATTTCAATATGAAGATAGAGTTTACGATTCAGGATTCTTGTCAAGGGGGTGTTCGCTTTGGAATATTGAATTTCAATGAACTTCGTCAGAATGAACAATCGGATTTTCAGTTACCAAACCAGCAAAGGAATATCCGAGTACATTAAATAGATCAAGGCAAAAAGATGACCATCAAATTGACAGGGCATGCAATGAACACAGCCATGTTACACACAGGCAAATAAGTCTAACCAATCTCACACGAAATGACCAATGTACAGTTGATGTACACCAATGTCGCCTCCTTGACGTAAAGTTTAACGAATTCTTTTCCGTAATATCAGGCACTGTACCGCGCATAGTCATGAGATCGGAAACATGGTCAAATTCCGATATACCTGACAGTGTGGTAAATCTTCCGAAGTACATCCTTACTAGAGTAGATCTGAATAACAAGAGAGGAGGTGGTGTTTCATATACCTTATAAAGGAACTTAAAGGACATAAGCTCAATATAATAAGTACTGATGATCTAAGTGATGACTCGAGCGAAGTACTGGCGGCCAGGGCTAAATACAGTCAAATTGAATTCAACTTCATATGTGTCTATAGGCCACCACACAACCCACCAAACTTGAATAAGATATGACGGATAAAATCTTCAATTTCTCAGAGCATAATAATCTCCTTGTTTTTGGCGATTTTAATCTACCACAAATAAACTGGCAGCAGAACACGATCACTCTAAACAATGAGTCAGCAGAATATTTCTTCGATGCATACTCAAGTAGCCAAATGGCTGACACAAATGTGTCAGCTAATAAAAGAACCAACCAGGTACCGTGGTAACCATATGCCATCGTTACTCGACACAAATCTCCTATATGGAGAAGTGACCATTGCATAATTTAGGCCAACGTGCAAGTTTTTGTTAGAAAAAAACCTATTGCAAAACGAAGCTAATTATGATAATACCTTCAACTTTCTGTCTAGTGTTAAATTGGATAGCTACCCAAAGCTGTCGAATAAGTGCAATAGACCTATTTGTACTTGAAAAAACTATATATAAACACATGCTAAACCCCTGATTAAGCTCAGCGATTATAAGAATACGAAATGGAAAAGATATGCTTGGGGACATCATAAAGCAGTGAAGTCAGTCTCATTCATTCCCACGCATATAGATGAGTTTACATATGCAATGAGGTTACTTCACAAATTAGGTGAGAGAAAGAAAGGTACGAGAAATCAATTTTTAACGATAGGAAGAAGTTTTTCAATTACGTTTCAAGCACTCTAAGCTTCAAAGTGAGATCACTATATGTCGACAATCAACCTGAACCATGTACTGACAGCACAATAATAGCGGAAGAATTTGAAAAGCAGTTCCATAGCGTATACTTTCAGAAAACATATGGTCACATGCCTTACTTACCGAGAATGGTTAATCACATTGACTGTAGATATACAACCTACAAGAGTACAGAAAATTTTGTTCAACCTTAAAGCAAATACCAGCCCGAGACCTGACAACATACCAGCCGTGCTTCTCCTAAAATGTGCAAGTGCGGTTTGACCTACTCTATCCGAAGTAATGGTCGACTCTTTGATCCGAGGTGCAGTTCCCGATGATTGGTAAAGGCCACAATTATCTTTTACCAATCATCGTCTATAAGAAGGCCGATAAAACTAAAGCAGTAAACTACAGACCAATCAGCGTAACCTCTATACTATGTAAATGCATGGAAAAAATAGTAGCAGAAGACATCACCATTTTCCTCCATACTTGAAGACATCAGCATACTTGAAAATGATACTTAGAGAATCGCAATATGGATTCCTCACCAGGCTATCGATCACTAGGAATTTGCTTATAGTACTGGACGAGTACACTAGTAAATATGACAAGGATGAATCCCTGGACATCTTATATCTGGATTTCGAAAAGGCGTTCGACAAAGTGCTATTGGAACAATTATGTACATGCTAGATGCAGTGGGAATCAGAGATAACCTCCTCAAATTGATCGGGAGCTTCTTATCAGATCGTACCGACCGAGTTCGGGTAGAGGGTAGTTACTCTTTAGAGTACAGCACCCTGAGCGGCGTGCCGCAGGGTTATGTTCTTGTACCAGAATTAGTCATCTTGCAGATGATACGAAGATTATTGGGTAACCAGACTATTTAAATGATAACACGCGGGTAATCCTGCACGAAATATATTACTGAACACTACAATGGCTTATGCCATTAAACGCTGGTAAATGTACGGTGTTGCATATGGGTACGGTAAATCCTGGAAAATGTTACTCACTTATTAGTGAACCAATGAGAACAGTATCTTCACAGAATGATCTTAGTATTACATTAAGCACAAACTTGAAATGGGACGAGCATATAAATGGGGTAGTAAAAAACATACTCTTTATTATATATATAACGAAGAAAGCATTTCCAAATTTAACAGCAAGTGCGTTCTTAATTATTTACAAATCATACATTCGTCCTATGTTAGAATATGGACATCTGATCTGGAATCCATATTTCATGATGGACATTGAGACTCTGGAACGTGTACAGAGAAGAGGTACTAAAATGCCGGCTAAGA
Organism: Adranes taylori; assembly: GCA_009867245.2. Taxonomy (NCBI): domain Eukaryota; kingdom Metazoa; phylum Arthropoda; class Insecta; order Coleoptera; family Staphylinidae; genus Adranes; species Adranes taylori. The sequence continues at coordinate 5,720 of WYDF02064979.1, forward strand.
TTAAGAATCTATCTTATGAAGAAAGACTAGTGTCCCTGAAGCTTCCGTCCCTAGTGGAACGAAGAACTAGCGGAGGTCTGATTGAAACCTATAAAATATTAAACGGGCACTACATCTTTAACCTGGAGGGCATATTCAGGAAGAACACAAACACCTACTTGCGTGATCACAGTCTTAAACTAAGTACCGAATTCTGTCGACGCAATCCAAGGAAACATTTTATCAGCAACAGAATAGTAGCACATTGGAACTCATTGCCAGGGAACTTTGTTAATGCCCCATCGAAAAACACGGTTGTCTACGCTACCTTAAGAATACTAATACTAATATAGGCTGTCCCGAAAATAAATCACAATATATAATTGCCACTTTGCCAATTACTAGGCTATAGATAATTTGAAAAGAACAGTGCGCATCGAGTTTTTGCTTAAACTCACCATGTCATCAAGTAGTCGTACAACAAAACAATAAGAGTGAAAACATAGTTTGCTCTTTCATATTTTCATTCTTTTAGTGTTACCTTTAATTTCTATTTCTTATATTAATAATGTTTTGACTATTTCTAGGTTTGACTATTGGATTTAGGGAGCATTTTAATTCTCCAAACTCTTTATTGTGTACGACCCTGCATCTCGTCACTGCTTTAGATTAAGTCAATTTTGGACATCTCTTCCGTAGTTAGCTGGTGCTCCGTTGTTTAATAATGGTTAAAGTCAATGATGACACGTTTTTAGGACAAAATTTTAGTTGAACTTAGCGTCATTCGCCTGATAATAGACAAGCTGTTTTTTCTTCAAGAATTTTTCTTATCAAAGCAGGATCCAGGTTATGCTTATGACCATATACTGCTTTTCTTATTCTAATCGTTTGTAACATAAAATGCTTATTGCATGAGTTAATTCTGGGTTGGGTTGGAAATTCGCTGCTCTTATTATAATAAAGTACTCAAACACAAAAACAGATATACACAATAACGATGTAAAATAATTTGGTTTATTGTTTCTACTATCTATAACTTCATATATATGCTTCTATTTTCGATGTTAATTTACTGATAATGTATAGCTATTATTTATAATGCAAGAATTGTTAGGAAGTAGGTAACTTGACGTAAAGTAGGTAACTAAAGATAATTTGATTTACGAAATTAATTTGTTCTTCTGATTGGATTTCTGCTTTTCTTCTGCTTGTCGAGGACGTCAATAGAATTGAATGATGAATGGTTTAACGAGGATATTGTAGGTTGATCCAGCCAGTTAACATGATGAAGATATGAAAATGGTGTGAGTATATTGTTAAGATACGATGTAATTTGCGACGGTTGTGAAAGATATGTTTTATTCGCTGTCGCCGAAATAATAGCGGAATAATGGTCGACAGTGATCTTCACCGTGCCTCTGGAGTTCTATCTCTGCAATCCTCGTTGCGTTTGGTGCGTTGGGCAGTTGACCTCCCTCTACTCTGACGTTGACCTCCACACTTTCACAATGACGATGATTTGTCAGGGAAGGCTTATGAAGTATTGATATTAGTGAATGAAATGAGAAGTGGGTAATGAGGGAATTAAAGATTCAGCAGAAAATTAATTATGTAATATATGTATATACCTAACCCGATGATTACAGAATTTTACTGCTAACTGGTTTGAATTAAATTTAAATAAAAATAAGCGATTTGTTTGATGCAAATCAGATTCAAGACTGCGAATACTACTCGCTGTTCAAGAATAAGTTTGATCACTTAATGGTGAATTATTGCTGATCGAATCGTGCGAGGTGCTCACTCGTAAATGATCAGAACAAAACCCAAAATGCGTCTAATTAACGCTGGCTTGAGTATTATTCATCAATTACGAAATTCGCTATTCGCTGAGAAGAAGTTGCTGCCGGCGTTAACTAGGCATAGCTTGAAGGAAATTTCTGCTAAGATTTTTAGGAAGTGTAAAGCTACTACCAATTAAAAGCATTTTTTTATTAGTTTGGAATCTTAAAATCTTAAGGAACAATATTGCATTCTTTCCCCGTCGAATTTCTATGACATGTGCTGCTCTCCAATCAGAGTAAACGTAAGCGAAGAAATGTAAAAAGTTACCCGCTCAACTATAAAGTTCGCCGATAGAAAAATTAGCTTGCAGGCGCGGAAGTATCATTTTCGCTTCCCTAAGAAAATAATAATGATAAATGCATTTGTATTTGAAATCAACGAAATTGGTATGAGACCTTGTCACTCCCGAAATAATGCGTTATATATAATTGGTCACCTGATATTATAATGGAGGATTATTTTTATGTTAATTAATTAATTGAATCAATTTTCATGGAGTATGTTAATCCGATGATTGTTTTGTTATGTTTTCACCTCTTTTAAATTTATAAGTACAACAGTTGATGAAACTATCGGTTTGGCATTAACGAGACTTTCCGCATAGATGTCCGTCATAGATGTTTCTCATATCAAATTAATATTTTCTATCAGGGTTTGACGTATCGGATGTCCCGTTAGAGGTTGTTTTTTACTCTAGGGAAAGCTGTATATTTTTTATGATTTTTTATTTGTGTTTATAAAATATCTGGTAAGGGGCAGAATTGTTTCTAATTTTGATTGTTGCATTGTTATAGGATTGAGAAGGCAATTTAAAAATATTAATGTTAGTTTCATATACCTACATATATATAGTATATGAAAGATAAAAATGTGCTATTTTTCTTATTTTTAGATGACAGATGTAGCTCAAGGTGGGGCCACAGTGTTTCCAAACATCAAAGTAACCTTATGGCCCAAAAAAGGTGCTGCCGCCTTTTGGTATAATCTACATCCTAGTGGTGAAGGTAATGTTAATACACGGCATGCAGCATGTCCAGTTTTAGCAGGCACGAAATGGGGTAAATATTATCAGCATTTTTAAGGTTTTTTTTTATTACACGAGACATTTACTCGTCTTATAATGTCTCATTTTGGTCGACCAGAATTGGGTTTCTAAATCGTCCAAATTAACACATTTGAATCTTTTCCTCTTGGTGTTCTGAAGTCAACTGTTTAATGCCAACAAAGCTACGATTACATAAACCCTGAAACAGTAGATTAGATGCTGTAGCCTTAAAACCCAACCACAGATATGCCAAACTTTTCACCAGAACTACGCAAACCGGAACGTCTTCTTTATGATTAAACATTTCGATATTTTCATACAATGAGAAGAAACATACAACTAAAAGTTTTCTTCTTTGAAATCCTATTAGTTAAGGATCACTTATATTTAATAGGTTACTAATTGCAAGATTTTGACATATTTTTTATTTTCTCTTATTCAGTATCAAATAAATGGATCCACGAACGTGGCCAAGAATTTAATAGACCCTGCGATCTGATACGACCACCGCCAGATTTAACTGCTTGATATTAGCTTTACTATTTTTAAATTAAAAAATTTAATTAAAATTATTTGCTATAAAACAAAGAACAAAAAATGAATTAAGACTGTTATATTGTTTCTAAGCGTGTCAATTTTTTTAAATTTAATACAATAATTTAATACATACTTAGATTACAATGGTGTGTTCTTATTATTATCTTTTTAGAAAAACGGACACGTTCTTTACCCAATTATGTGATTAATAATTGCAAAGATTAGTTTTTTAATAATTATTACGATGTTACTTTGTTTCTTTTGTGTTTATTATGAAAATTGTGTACTTCATGATCTTCTAAAAATATTGTGTTTTATTGTATATAATTTCGAATTTTTACTAAATTTTTCTAGTCTAGATTCAATATCTTGATCACTATATATTTTTTTTAATTATAAATAAAGAATTTATATATTTTAGTTAATATATTGTCGATAATTGTAACAAAAATGCCTTAAATGTATAAATAAATATTCACAAAATATATTAGACAACTTTATTATGGTAGTGTGAGGGGTGGGGGCGGTGGAGGGGGGAGGAGTTTTGTTCATTATGTATATTAGCTGGGAAAAACTATTAGCAGGGAACTAGACTTTTTGCCTTTCTTTAACATACATTACGCACTGAAGTACAAACAGACTAGGTAATGTCAATATCCCAGTATTTTTGAAATGTGTGCGATATGTTTTTCAACCACCCCTCAGGCCAGCTGTGCTTCATATTGCAATAGAAATATCCGGATCACTTCATGAGAACTTCCCCAGATTAGTCCTAAGGCGATTGGATGTTCGCGTAATATACTTGGATAGCAGACATTGTCATGTATTTTACGAAATAAGAATAAATTTTTAGCAACTTTTGTACTTACATGTTCATGCACCGACCGGGCCAGATTTGCTTGGATATGAATGCCAGAAACTTTACGCTGCTCTAGGAGACTCTGTTTATATCAAATTTTATTTCTTTGATTTTGCTATCATTAATTATAAGACTGTTTGCTGCGAACCATTGCCTTGATGAAACATTACTTTGCTTTATGTGTTCCTAATTTTTTGATACGTGTGATGTGTCATCCTTATGCATTCCACTCATTACCATTTCCAGGCTGAAGAGGATGGTAAATCCTAAAGCCTCGTTCAAACAAACTCTCCAATCTCCCTAAACTGTATAAAATCCCAACAGGGAGTGGAGTTTTAGTGCGGTAGAAGTTCCACACTGTTGGATGCTCGGGTATCTTTCACCTTCTGAAGGTTTCTCCACTTCCTACGTAAAACAAAAAGAAAACGAAGACATCGGTGTGGCACAAACCAAATCCATTTTTCTCCATCACTTTAATACAATTTGTAATTTCCATCTCATCTCTTGAGATAAATATGATGTTACACCACTACCTCTTCCATTAGTTGATCGTGCACCTTTTCCACGTGTACCTAATTAATAGAATTGTTTTATTGTCATTTTTACGTCGTATACTGCTTTATCCAAATCTTCAGGTTAATATGTTAACCCCGCTGCTCGAGTAGTTTTTCTTATATAAGTTCGCACCATTTCTGAATCAAAATTAACCTCCATAACAAACAATTGAGTACTGATGAACTGGTGACGAAAATCAATGAAAGGCTTCACAATTACGGGATATCGCTTGAGTATACTCAAGCGTCACGAAGTTTGTTGCATGAGATTGTGACGGGAAAGCTAGGCTACCATAAATTTTGTACCAGATAGGTACCGAAACTCTTGCCAGAAGACCACAAAAAACAGCGCATGGCAGCATCACTGACATTTCTCGAGACCTACGAGAAAGATGGTAACTCACTTCTCGATCGTGTCGTAACTGGGGACCAGACTTGGGTAAAACATTTGACTTGTGAGAGCAAAAACAGTCTATGGAGTGGGTACACACAAGTTCTCCGAAAAAAACAAAGAAATGTTTGCAAACTTTATCATCAAGAAAGATCATGGCGACCGTTTTTTGGGACAGGGAGAGTGTGCTTCTGGTGGATTTCCTCGAACGTGGTTCAACAATAAACTCAGATTCAGAGATATTGTGGACCACTGAAAAAGTTAATAAGAGCGATTCACAACAAGCGTCGGGGAAAATTGAGTTTTGTTTATTCATGACAACGCCCGCCCGGACATGGCCTATCGCACTCGAGATCTCTTGGATCATTTTGGATGGGAGGTGTTTGTTTGATCATCCGCCGCACAGCCCGGATCTTGCGCCGAGCGACAACCACTTGTTTCCAAACATGAAGATCTGGCTCGCAACGCAGTGCTTCGACGACGACGCGGAATTGCTGACAGGCGTCAATGAGTGATTGAAGTCTCAGGCAGCAAAATTCTATGACGATGAAATCAATAAACTTGTGCACCGTTATGCTAAATGCCTTAATGTGAACGTCGACTATGTTGAAAAATGGTGTAAGATTGTGGCTTTCAAATTTAAATAATAAAAAATGTTTCTTTTCACATGGGTTTGTTTTATTTCAAAACGTAAGTTACTATCTG
>WYDF02064990.1:0-11633 GCA_009867245.2 Adranes taylori
TATAAAAGAAATCATACATGAGCCATTTTGATAGATCAAGTACAGCAAATCCAACATAGATTGGTTTGTCGTAGATGGAATTTTTTTTAGGATTATTGCCGACTTATTAATTCTCATAATATTAAATTATTATAAGCAAGCACATTAAAGAGTACGTATTTGATTAGTTGCGATATTTTGCAATAGATGGCGCTATATTCTATCTTTATATTTCAATGGATATAAAATTCCACATTGTATTTCACGTACTTGGGGAAAAAATAAATAGAAATATCCCTTGGGATATTTACCGACCTATTGGTGCTCCAATAGTATTCAGTGGTTATGAAAGGTCACATTTTAGAGTACACATGTGTTCAAATGGGTGGTAACCGTATAATTTACAAACCATGTATGTTATATTGGCGGTTTCAAATTCCGAGTATATTAGCATTCGGGATGGTTAAAAATCAGACGAATAAGCATTCTGAATTATTGATTTACTATTTGGGGTTGCAGGGTTCCTGATTTTGAATAATATTCGCAGTTACATTAGATTTATTTTCTTAAAAATAAGCGCCATTCATGCGCCAAACAGAGAGATGCTCGAGATAAAGACGAAGAAAACTGGATCTTGTCATTTGTGACTCGCAATAGCCATTTTTCAACAATAGCCATTTTTGCTTAGCTCGCGGATTCTGGAAAACTGAATAAAAATTAACTGTTGTAAAGCCCAAATTTTCAGATAAAAATATTCTAAATCGTGTAAGGAATTATTAGAACACAACAGATTGTCTACCACAATTGCGGAGATTGATTTTTTGGGGCATAAGTTTTTGGTGGTCATTGGAATTGGGGTTTTTGGTGGCCAGTGGTAATTAGCCAGTGGTAATTACCATTGTGGTTTCGCCTAGAAAGATTTCGCCTAGAAGAAAGGAGAAAACGAACTATTTATTAGTTGGTAAGTATCAATTCTTGAATAAGTGAAATCTGAAGATGTTCGACCATTTTCATTATTTTTTATAGGTTTTTTTGTTGGGCACCTTTTGTTTGGATTTTTACCCCGCTTGCAATATTGAATGGTTATGAACACGTCGAATTTTAGAAACTAGATAGGATCGTTGGAATATGTTTAAACGGTAGCTGCGAAAGTCACAATTCACACCTTTCTGTTACGTGTTCGTTGAGCTGCTAGGCCAAAGGAAATAGAGGGTGGGATCATTAAGATTGGTAACAGGATATTGGTTAATTTTAGTAGTTGTTATTTTGATTAATGTTTGATCTGCATATCTGAATTTATAATTAACAAGTAACTTTAAGAAACTGGAGCATTTGTAGGATGTGTGTGTAAGGAATAATTATTTTACCCACTTGTCCACTGCTTGACTTTAACTTTATTTAACATACCACGAGGGATAATAGCAAGATCAAATTTCGTAGTTTTACTAAAAGCGTCAGATTATCGGTGCCTAACCACAGAATTTGGCCTATTTATTCACCAAGAAGTTCTGAACACAGATCATTACACACATTTATTTGCTATCCCGACTTCCCGCTCTCGTGTTGCAGATGTTCCTGAATATATTTTTGAATAGCCAAATGTAACCGTCCGTGAAACACAGATTCAATAGTTTTATGCTACAACACTGTTGGGTATATACTGTCTAGAAATTAGGCGCCCCCTCCAAGTAACTAGCGTTTCGTCTATCACGAAATCTTCATCAGGGTAAAATAGAACTTGAAATTTCTTTTGTAGTATTTCAACTATACACTGAATATTATTAAGTAGTTGTCCATTTTGAATTGTTTTATTATTTTTGAAATGTACGATTTTCAACAATAACTGTTACCGATTTCTTGGCATTATGGAACGATAAATATCCTATCTGAACAAAAGGATGATTATTTTACACTTTTGCGGCTCGTAATTAGAGCGTAGTTTAACTACTTGGAGCACTGCTAGATGGACGTTGGGTTAGTTAAAACGCAGACTAGTAAAGCTAAACAGATCATCTCTTTATCTACAAAACTGATAAACTGGAATTGCTTATAATTCATCAGCTTAAAAACGTGATAATTTCACTAAAAGATCTTGAATGGTGCATAGCGTACTTATTCATATATTCATATTTCACTTGACATTGTGAGTCCAAGACTTTTGGCTTACCTTTATTGCTTTCATGTTTTGATAATGAAAAGTAAGTACATTTTATTAGCAAAACATGTATTGCATTAGTTTATATTTCTTTAATGATTTCTATTAGCGTAGTGTTGTATCTGTAAATGGTTTTACGATATATCTCTTCGAGAAGCTATAGACTCGTTTAATTTAAAATTTACAAAACAATTTGTATTAATATGCATGTTTGTTTCATCATAATTTCTATGCGTAATATTCATATATTAAATTTTTCTTAGAAAAGATCTTTAAACTTCGGATAATTATGCTTTTTATTAAAATATATGAATACATAAGTTAATTCCCTTGGTGCAATTGTGAATTTTAATTCTAAGATTATTTTACTTTACATGATCTTTTTGTTTCCTTAGCACTTGAGATTTTTAGGCTGAAAGTAAGACTTCTTTATTTCAATGGGACAACAACTGATGAGTCCAAATTTTATTAATTATTCTTCTGTGAAATATATGCGATTATAATAGCCTTAAAAGCGTTCAGCGAAAGTACCTTGGAGTATGATCTCATCATTAAGGTACTTTCTGTCCTAGTAGCTCAACGCTGAATTCAAATGAATGCACAAAAAATACATTAGAAAAATAGAAAAAAGATTTGTAATGCTTTTCCCTGTTCATACTTAAACACTGTCGATTTCTTGACATTATGGAACGAAGATATATACCTTGAGGTATCCAATAATTAGGTAGGTCGTTAAGCCTCACTAAACCTATGCAACACATAAATCTTTGTACTTCATTTAAATCTGTAGGCGTCCATTTATTTAATCTAGCATGCCTTTTATATTCTTCGGAACTTACGGTCAGTTCTGCAAATTTGTTCGTTTCTGCAACAATCAAATTTGTAATATCGTCATCCACGATCAAATAGAATGCTCCAATTGGAGTGATGTAGTTGCTAGATCTCGTTAAAAACCATGGCGACCAGTATCATCCAGTACGATTTCTTGCCGATTATTTGAAATGTTAACATCGTTCACAACAAAATCATCTTCACTATGTGATGAGGACGGTTTCCATTCCGGATCGCATATGGGATCATCGGAATCGTTGCTTATTCTCTTACCAAACTTAACTTACCACGACGAAACGAAATTGGTGGCAAAGAAAAAAAAAGTATTTTCTATGTGTATATGTTCCTATTTATAACTGTATGTTATTAGATGTATTCATTTCTTGGGATTCTAATGTAACGATTTTTAAATAATATGAATTAAATGTGTAAATATAAAGTCGGGAGTTGGAATTCGGATTGACGAGTATATCCTTATACCCATCACTTTATCTCTAAATTAATGAAAGATAATTGAAAAATAATTTACGTAACAGTCTTTCAAATATAGAGGAGGGAGTCGCAATAAAGTTTCTTCTGGAAGTTTCGTACTCGACAGGTCCTACATATATATATATATATATATATATATATATATATAGAAGTGGATGTTTCTATGTTTGACTATCCACATTGTTGAAACTCGCTACTAGATGTATATTATCAATTCATCAACTTCAGTACATCAACTTCTACACAGTTCAACCGATCGTCATGAAAATTTATATACATCGGTATTTGAGTACGAAGAATATTTTTACGGTATCCACTTTGATGTAAGTCGCCACTAGATGGCGTTGCATCACGCGGCCGCACACCGCGGAAATAACAGAGCTGGCCGCGGCAAAGCCGCGACAATTAGGCATGTCGCTCGCAGCGGCAAAGCCGTGGAAATTAGACATGTCGCTGGCTGCGGACAAGCCGCGGCAACTAACGATGTCGATGGCAGCAGCAAATAACCCATGTCGCTGGCCGCAGGCTAAATTAGGCCATGTCGTTTGCCGCGGCAATACGGACTGCGGAGCTGACGGCGCCGTAGGCAAATATTGGGACCAGGTGGGGACGGGGAAGGGGCGGAGACAGGGCGGGGGTGAAGCAACGTTTACAGGGTCCGCTAATCTAATACAAAGTTCACTAATTATGAATGTTCTTGAAATGCCGTAAGTAATTTATTATTGCTATGTTCTTTCAAAGATTTTAGCATTTGACTATGCACTACTTAAATGAGTAGATATTTATTTTTGGTCACGATGTATGATTGACTATCCACATTATTGAAACTCGCTACTAGATGTTCATCAACTTCTACACCGTTCAACCGATCGTCATGAAAATTTATATACTTCGGTATGTGAATTCGGACAATATTTCTATGCTTTTCACTTTGTTGTAAGTCGCCACAAATGGCGTTGCAGCATGCGGCCGCAGGCCGCGGAAATGACAGCAGGCCGCGGAAATGACAGCCGGCCGCGGCAGTTAGGTATGTCGCTCGCAGCGACAAAGCCGTGGCAATTAGAAATGTCGCTGGCCGCGGCCGAGCCGCGGCAACTAACGATGTCGCTGGCAGCAGCGAAGCCGCGGCAAGTAACCCATGTCGCTGGCCGTGACCTTTCATAACCCATGTCGCTCAACCTACTATGAATGTAGTACTCTCAACTTTTGATCTTGCTTTTTATAATGAAAGACAGATTCTGGGCAATTCACAATCGGGTAATTCAAGACGTATTCCAAAGCACAAATGCCAGGCAATTACAATGTACATCATTTCAGGTACGTCCGCTTCTAACAAATTTTGTACGACTTGTTCGTTTATCTTTTTCTTAAGAAACACGATTTTCTAAATGGTGTATAAAATAACAAAGCTCAACCAATAGTTTCCAATTTTAATTTTTTAATTGTTTATTGAAAGTCTATTAAACTAATAAATTCTCACATGTAAACGATACTTGTCTCTTAATAGAAAATTAACAAACTCAACTGTTTTGCTTGAGGGTTGAAACACAAATCGAAAGCTTTGATTCCAATAGATAGATGTATGGGGAAAATGATAATATTTTCTCGTGATTTAACGGTTGATTTATTTCATACTTTAATATTTGTTAATGTTGGAAATTTACAACCATATAGTAGTTGAGATTTCAGTATCTCTATGGTATTTCGTTATTTTGGACTAAGATTAACATTAAATCTACAGAAGAGACCCCTCTTCTGACGTTTTTAAATTAGCCGTAGATTATAGACAATTTGTAACTGAAATAGCTAATAACTGAACAACCCTTAAACCGGGTAACCTCGATTGCCCCTTGATTATATGGCGGGGGGAAAGGTCAGAAGAGGGGTCTCTAATCTCTTACCTCGATTGCGCGTATGCTATACCTAGATTTAGAAATCTTTGTGACAGACTCTCGCTCGCAACGCTGCTAACGGTGAGTCCTAGCGACTGATATAAATGGCCCAAAGAAATATCTATTATTACAGAATAATATATCTTTCGGAAATATGTATTCTCGGACGCCAGGTCAGTTTAACGTGCGACCGCGCATTGGAACTGCTCTTATTGTACTACCGGTTCTTAGTAGACTGCTGAGGGTACGGGTAGCTACCAGTACGTGAATAGTCTAGGTGTTCTTGTGAGCAGCTAAAAAATATTCGATCTGCTAATTATAAAACAGAATTCCACAATTTAACAAAATAATGTCTATTGATTTTGTAGACAATATGAACAAAAAAATAAATATAAATGCACCATTCAATGTCAATGATCAAATGTTAAATTAAATTAGTAACGCAACAATGGCGATTAGCAAATATACACCGGCGATTCTATTATAAACAAAACAAAACAAAAGCGGTACATTCAAGGCAATACAAATATACGGTGGTAATAGTAACAAAACAAAAATAATGTGGAAAGCATGTACAAATAATTAACAATACAACGTAAAATCGGGGACAAATTTAAATACACGATATGAATAGCGGGAAAGGTAGGTATCCTAGGAGTCTGTGACCCTACCACCGCGAGGCGCGCCAGTGTTAGTATTGTCGGTTACTAAAACTAACCCTGAGTAGCACAGCGTAGAATTATACACTCTTGTAGGTGGTGTGGAAAGGGTTAATGCAGGCGCGTAACACCGGCAGGCGCCCAATGTTTCTGTTGCCGAGCGACTACAACTAACTTTGAGGCGCACAGGTTAGAAGTATACTATCTAGTTGTATAGGAAATAAGCCGACGGAGGGGTAAGAAGAGAAACAAAGCTATTCAATATAGATGCAATTCAGTAAAGCAGTTGCAATATATTAAATCGCTTACCAAACGCATTAACTTCTCCGCGACCTTCGCTGGCTGCCGCTTTACTTACTGTCTCGGTATTGTGGTGACTTGGCTTGGTCGCTCTGCTGGCTGCTGCTGATTTCGATTTCTCAAAATTGGAACTAAATTATTATATTAAAAATCTAGCTTTTTACAAGCCTGAACCGTCACTCAACTTTTGCTCCGTACGAGTCGGTATGTAGCCAACCCCACGTACCTTACTACCTGATACGGCATCCACATGTAATTCTATAGAAATCAGTGTGGTAGCGTAACACAGAATTTCTCTTTCAGTGGCACTTCACATGTTACAGTAGAAACAATCAGCCCAGCAGTAGCGATACACAGCCAAACACATTATTTTGTTCTCGATGCGGTCTCTGGCACATATAACAGTGGAGCTAGTATACTTTCTATCTTCATATACAGTTAGCGTAGATAAAGAGTCATACACATCATTTACGGAAAACGTAATACATATTAAACATAGGTAACGTGTGTATACACAACACAACGCAACACACAACAAGCGACAATAGATGTCTGGTGCGTGAGAGGTAAGCGCCAGTTTAAATTTATTATTAGTTCAATTCAATATAGGGTTTCCGAAATTAATCTATTTAATCGATTTAATTTATTTCTAATAACATGCTTTGTTAGAACTTCGGGTCGAAAACATTATTTTCAATATGTAGGAAGTACGCCTTTAATCCTTTTATGCTTATCTGATCCTACTAATAGCTAGTCTGGCCTCCAAACCACATACGCCTTTTCAAACATTAACCGATTGAGTAATTATGGCTTGGGCAATGAAGAGTTAGTGATTTATAAGTGATCGAAAATTTTTTATTTGGGAAAGTGTTTAGGGTTGGAGAAACTGAGAAGAACTGCTGGAGGTGTACTAATAAAAAGAGCAAAGCCAGTACTTACACATTGGAGGATGGGGACATTTTATAGAAGAGTCTAAACGAACACAACCATAAACTTTAGCCTCTATGCAAATGCTTAATTGAAATGCAAGTAAAAAACTCTAGAGAAAGAGAAAGACGGTTGGATGACAGGACATCGAAGATCATAGAAACTGAAATGAATGAAAATCCTGAGGTTGTAGACACTTTTACCCAAAAAGACGTCAAATTAATATCTACTTGCATCTCGAGAGAAAGGCTGAAAATTCATCCTAAATTGCCGAAATCAGCGGAAGAATCAAGAGAATCTCTAAAGGAAATGTATATTAAAATCGTAAGGGATGAAGATATTGGAGTATCTTCGTACGAATCTAATTTGAAATACTTGTGCGATAGTGAAATCATATTGAGGATGCGACTTCCGACTGCGCTCCAAAACACTTTTTACAACTTGTCACAGTCCATGCATACTCAAATGGGACATACATTCCACTACTGGAAGAGACAATCTTTTTTTAAGAGGTTTGATTTTTAAAAAAATGCTCAAGCTACTATGTTTCTTTAATTTCTTGATATAGTTAACTTTAGGCGTGGAACTCCGAGGCCATTGCTCCGAGCTCCATGGGAATGCACAAACTGTGGGGCTCCAACCCACTAAAAAACCTATACTACTCGCCCGACAGGCATCACCAACATTCTCACACCGAGTCAGGTACTTCAACCAATAGGCTTGTGCTCTTGTTTGTTGACACGTCCGCGGGGCGGTGAACTTGCAATATTCTGTGACGCAGAACCAACACATGTGAAAGTTTCCATTCGAAGTATAACGCCATCTTTATTTCTTCTTATCCAGAGCTCTACACTTTAGTCACTAATTTGAAATCAGATACCTACGTCAAAATGATTTTTTGTTTTGTTTTTTTTTTCTACTTCAATATTTTCATTTAAAGAGTGTGAATTATAATATTAAGAAAATATATTGTATGTTTATATAATTTGTAATATGCCAATAAAGGATCTTCCATCTAATATCGACTTACTAAGCTAACTGCATTATACCGAAGTACACCAAATCGTATGTACTATAATGTAATTGCATTATGTTATTTTACGTTAACCTTTTTATCAATTGAACAAATTGACTTGTGTGTTCTACGTATTTTATTATCTCAAATTTATAGGATTAGTTATCTGATCGTAAAGAGTTATAATAAAAGAAACGGACCATTAGGATGTAATTCACTTAGTATCAACAGATGTATATCGCCATAGAACATTGTTTCATTTAAAACTCGTAAAATGTTTAACATAATTTTGATTACATCAAATGTTATTTTTCAACAATTAGTCGACTTAATTGTTGAGTAAAAGGATAAAAATAACTCGATGCAAACAGGAAATATCAATGTATGATGGCTGATGCTATTTTACCAGAATATTTGAGACCGGAAAGAAGCATAAAAGAAAAGAGAATGGTAGCGAGGTATAGGTGTGGTAGCGAGGAAAGGAAACATTCGTGTTGAATGCATGATAAGGAAAGAAGTGGAGAATATTTGGGAAGGAGGAAGAAACATGGGAGCATTGGGTATATGTATGTGAAGAAATGTTGTGGACATAAGATATCAAACAATTCATCTTCAGCTGCGAGCAATTATTCAATAATCTCCACAATACATACAGTCACAAAACATTTACAGCAGCAGCAGCTTTCCTAAAAGTAAATGCAAAAAATTATACGCGATTTGCGAACCGCTGAAGCTCCCTTGGCAAATGTTCGAAGATGCGCTATAAAACCAGCCGAACAAGCAATTGTCGCAGCCATCCTAAAACTAGCGCGCCATCAAAAAAAGACAATTAGAAACTCTCCAACCATCACCTACACTCATTAGCAACTACCACAATGTCGTCACTGTCCAACACAACACTAACATTAAAACTGCCCACTACTTCAACATCTAGTACAAGAAGAGCAGCGACAGAACCAGCGACCGAGAAACGACCACGGGTCCACCGCTCGGGTAGCCGGCCGGTCCCACAAACAACAATAGACAACAATCAACAACCAAACCACTACCACAGGTTAGCAACAACGCGACTACCTCTTCCAACATATGCTATACCACAACCGCCGATCTACCACAAAACTACATCAAAATTAATGACCATATAACAAGATGACATAATCATCAAACTGGAAGCTGAAGAATATTTGCTACAAAGCGCAAGAAAGACTATTAGACAACTGAAGATAGTGATTCAATCACTCTAACGAATGTACCATTGTTCCGAATCTACGAAACGACTTGTAGTTATCTAATTTTTAGAAAATAATTAACCAATGTAATTGACTAGAATTTAAATCATTTAAAAATTATTAAATGAGAGATAATAGTAGTTATAAAAAATTACAAGTACTATCGCTTATTCTTAAAGTACGCAGTTAGCTAAAATTCAAATCACATAGAGATTAGACCCAACATTGTGATTTGATAAGCTATTAATAAATAATATTGTAAGGTGAAATGAATACTGACACTATTTGAAGCGTTTCGTTTCGCCATCACTATGTGCTTGTCACTAGTGTCTGGCACGATTTCAATTATATCGCTCTTGACGAAAAGACATGTTATCTAATGATTACTGAAGTCAATCATTTTGCTTCATTTCGCCATCACTATCTGCTCGTCACTAGTGTCTGGCACGATTTCAATTATATCGCTCTTGACGAAAAGACATGTTATATAATAATTGCCGAAGTCAATCATTTCGACTTTGCTCTCCTTGACTTATAAAAGTATGCGTTTTATGCAAAGTACCGTTCATGCAGTACCGTTGGCAAAAGATTAAACTTAGCAGTTTTGTATGGTGAGTTGACTAAACAGTCAAGACTAATAAAACATAAGTGTTGGGTATTAGGTATTACACTAACTTCTTTCACGGCTGTTTTTCAATAAATTGGCGCATGATTTTTGGAAAAGATTGAATGTTTAAATTGGATACTAATTTTGGAACGGAGAAAATATTAAATACAAACTTAGTTATCATGTGAAAACGAAAGTTGATCAAACATATTGAACCAGAACATTTTTTGGCAAAAATTCCGTCATAATTAGCAGTGTATGCATCATCATCATGCCAGATTAGGGGCTTTTGGAGCTACATTTCACGTAAATGTTAAAGACGCTTGTCAAGACGTTCTTGTTGTCAATTTTAATGCGCAATACAGTAGTCGTTAAAAACAGAATCACCTTGATATTTGAGACACTCGGAGAATAAAAAGTGGTTTCTACGAATTCATCATCATCATCAAACAGCCGTTCGCGTCCACTGCTGGACATAGGCCTCCCTTAGTGTCTGCCACCGCTTTCGGTCTTGTGCATCCTGTATCCAGTTTCCCCGGATTCTCTTAATATCGTCCGTCCATCTTGTTGGTGGTCTGCCTCTGTTTCTATAGGCTTCTTGCCTTGGTCTCCACTCCAGAATACGCTTTGACGCTTTGACTGCGCTTTGACCATCTTCCATCCGTTGTTCCTGCCAAATGGCCAGCCCAGTTCCACTTTAAGGTTGCAACTCTCTCTATGACATCAGTCACATCCGTCCTATGCCGTATAGTCACAATTTAACGAATTAGTATTCTTAAATTTTTAGGTTATGTAAAATTCTGTAAGTATTTCATTTGTTTTTCCCGATAATAAAAATTTACTTCTTCGAGAACAAATGTCATTACATATGCAAAGTGTTTTTGCTTCAGCATTCGAATTGCTAAAACTAATTGACTAGATAAGCCATGCAAGAATGTTGGAAATACCATCTAGTCAAAAATATTTATCTTTACATTACGAAGTGACTTGTCTGTAATTGTTTACCAAATATTTGTATGTAAAAAACTT
The DNA here is from genome assembly GCA_009867245.2 of Adranes taylori. Lineage (NCBI taxonomy): Eukaryota > Metazoa > Arthropoda > Insecta > Coleoptera > Staphylinidae > Adranes > Adranes taylori. Next base: position 11,116 of record WYDF02064990.1, read on the forward strand.
CTGTATCAGTATTATTTTTATAACATTAAATCTCCAACAAACGTTGCTCACGTCTTTGATCAGCAAAATACTGATGTAGCAATTCTTTAATTCTACGCCAAATAATAGTATCTTCCCTACTAAACTAACCACTACTTATACTACTAAACTTATCAAACTTTGAGCTCTCCCTGCTAACTTAGTAATTATAATCTAAAAACCCCATTAATTTCTAGCATTATCTTCATTAGTTGTATCCAAGAATATTGAAATTAAATAACGGTAATGCGGACTGTGTGCCATCAAAAGTTGGAATAGCATTTACATCAATATTTTAAATGTCATTTGTATTGGCCATATATGAATTAGGATTTTAATTCTTACTCATCATCATCATCATCAAATAGCCCCTGATGTCCACTGCTGAACGTAGCCTCTCGCATGTCCGTCCAAACGGTCCTATTTTGCGCCACCTGTATCCAGTTCGTTACTGTTTTCTTGATGTCATCGGTCCATCTTGTTGGAGGCCGTCCCCGGTT